>CM076397.1:22622709-22652540 GCA_038363315.1 Mugilogobius chulae | reverse complement strand
AATTCTAATATTTGGGGGCATTCGCGATCGGAAGGAAAGGTCAATTCACGACATGCCTGCTAATAATTAGCGGCGAAGGCGGTAGTGATAGGAGAAACACTCTATATTTTATCCGATAAGATGGAGAAAACTTTGCCAAAGTCTCTGAAAAATAGGCAGATTTTTAGCGAAGTTATACCTTCACTAACTCCTCCTCGGGGGTAAGCCCGAGCAACCTCAAAATTGGTGACAATCATCTTGAGGAGTGTGGGATCAAAAGTTATCCATATTTTTTTCACAAGTCGTATGGTCTCTGTGCGGCGAAGCCGCAAATATTGTCCAAGATTTGTGAAATTTGTCAAAAAATTTAAATGGAAATTTTAAATTTAGTTTTTCCAAAACATTTGAAATTTTGCACAAAATTCCTTTGTGGTATTCTGAACAAAAAAGTCAATGGAACCATATGTCTATCTCTTATGGTGTCGCGATAGCGACACTGTAAATCCTCCATTTTATTTCAATGGCAGTATAAGTCTATACAGCCGGAGGCTGCAGTCTCAGGCCTGCAGTCACACGCATCTTTGGTGTTTTTACTCATATTTTCAACCTTTCTCTTCGGGCGTTAGCCAAAATAACCTGAAATTTGGTGAAGATCCTCATGAGGAGCAGGTCAACAGAATACATTAGACCCTGGGCGGCGAAGCCGCACATTTTGTGAAAAAGTAAGAAATTTACAGCAAACAGTAGTGCTCAAAGAGAAGAGAAGAAGGCGCGAAGCGCCATTCATTTGGCAGTAGGTGTAATATAAAAAAAGTAATTGGGGCGCGAAGCGCCCCCTCTTGCGTTGTGGGGCGGCGGCGTCGTAGTGCGGCCCGCGAGGGCCGTTCAATGCCGCTTGCGGCTTTAATTATTATTATTATTATTCTTTGTCGTCGGGACCAACCCCCCTATTTATCACCCCTTTACCAGTGACGAAAAGTCACGAAATTGTGCATACTCCCTAAAATGGTGCCTCTCTAAATTATGGCAATTTCCGTTTTTTAAAACTCGAAAAAGTGGCGCGTCAGCGCCACCTACAGTGCGCAAAATTAATTAGGGAATAGGAAATTGCCAAAAAAAATTTGATCGTAGAATCTTGAAATTCGGCACAGAAGTACATAGTAACGAGACAAGAAAAAAAATATATTACGGCAACGCCGCCCCCCCCACCAGATGTCGGCTATATGCGTTCATATTTTGCTAAGCATGACTCAGCATTTTTTTTAAACATCACACTTTTATCTTCTGTTCCTCGGGCGTAAGCCCGAGCAACCTCAAATTTGGTGAATATCATCTTGAGAAGTGTGCCATCAAAACTTATCCAATTTATAGGTGTAAGTATTACCATTTGTTTGCGGCGAAGCCGCAAAAAAGCGCCAAAAAATTTGAAAAATCAGAAAAATTGAATTTACTCCCATTTCCACAAATAAAGTCCGAATTTTGTAAAATTTGCATCAGTTGTTAAACTCCCGGCCCTTAACCTACTTGATGAGGCAAAACCAAATTTGGCGCGTCAGCGCCCCCTACAGACTTAAATACATTTTAACATGGGGCGCACAAAATTTAGTTTGTCGAAAATTTTTGAAATTTTGCACAAAATTCTATTTTAGCAT
Source organism: Mugilogobius chulae (assembly GCA_038363315.1). NCBI lineage: Eukaryota > Metazoa > Chordata > Actinopteri > Gobiiformes > Gobiidae > Mugilogobius > Mugilogobius chulae. The sequence continues at coordinate 22,650,909 of CM076397.1, read as the reverse complement.
TCCGATCAAAAAAGTCAATCAGACCTATGCTATAATTTTTACGGCGTAGCCGTAGCGATGACAGAAACACCTAATGTTATCCTAATGGGAAAATTGCCAAATCTCTGAAAATAGCAGATTTTTAAAAAGTTATACTTTCAGTAACTGCTCCTCGGGCGTAAGCCCGAGCAACCTCAAAATTGGTGACAATCATCTTGAGGAGTGTGGAATCAAAAGTTATCCATAATATTTTCACAAGTCCTATAGTCTCTGTGCGGCGAAGCCGCAAATATTGCCCAAGATTTGTGAAATTTGTCAAAATTTTAAATGGAAATTTAAAATTTTGTTTTACCAAAACATTTGAAATTTTGCACAAAAATCCTTCTTGGTATTCCGATCAAAAAAGTCAATGGAACCTATGTCTATCTCTTATGGTTTCGCGACAGCGACTCTTTAAATCCTCCATTATATTTAACTGGCAGTATAAATCTATACAGCCGGAGGCTGCAGTCTCAGGCCTGCAGTTACACGCTTTAATGGCTTTTTAACTCATGTTTTCACTCATTTCTCATCGGGCGTAAGCCCGAACAAGCTGAAATTTGGTGGAGATCATCATGAGGAGTAGGTCAACGAAACCCTTTGGTCTCTGTGCGGTGAAGCCGCACATATTGTAAAAAAAGTTAGAAATTTATAGCAAACAGTATTGCTTAAAAAGATAAAAAGAGGGCGCGAAGCGCCATTCATTTTGCGGTATGTGTAATATAAAGAGGGAAATAAGGGCGCGAAGCGCCCCCTCTTGCGTTGCGGGGCGGCGGCGGCGTAGCGCGGCCCGCGAGGGCCGTTCAATGCCGCTTGCGGCTTTAATTAACTTTATTCTCGTCTTTATGTGGGTGAATGTTTTGACACAAAAACACATAAATGTCTTGTTTAGTCATCAAATATGAAGTTTTAAAAAAATAAAACCCAAATGAATAGAAAAATAATGAGAGCAGACTAAATAATTGAAACACAAAAGTATGTTATAGGGGCCTATCAACAAAGTTTGTACCTGGGGCCCCAAATTTGGTGCTACGCCCCTGAGTGTTTGTGTCTGTGTGTGTATAACTGTTGTGCTCTTGTAAGCCGAAACACGTGGGGACCTGACCCTGTTTGCACACGGCCATGTGGGGACCTAAAACCTTGTGGGGACCAGGCACAATGCTTCTGTTAGGCTTAAAACAACCTGGAGATGGTCACATGACCTTTTTTCTCAAAAGTCAGAGGACCTTAAACATGAGTTAGTGTGAGTGCAGTGAACCCTGTGGACACACTGAGGTACTGCAGTCCTCATAAGACACTCCCCACATGGCAGCGCCCCCACATGGCCATACTTGGTATTGCAGGACGTTTATGTTTTAAATACTAATATGATCATTTTTAACAAACATTAAAGTGTCCATGACAGGTTGAACTCATTTCACACAGATGTAGTGAAGATCAATATATTTAAGGTTTTATTAAACATTTTTCACATTTCATTCCAGTTTGATAATTTTTTAGCTTTAAAATGTACTTCCTGTTCATCAATGATGACATCACACTGGGTTGCCTAGCAACCATTTGGGCCCAAACTCTTCAAATGTAACTTTTTTTTACTTGAGCCATAAATCCACTAGAACTCACTGTTGTGTTAAACATGTGTTTACAGAGTTATAAAAGTCAGTTTCTTGTGAACTCTGATCTACTTCCTGATATTTTCAACACATTTTCACATTTTTATCCACAAACTTGTTCTTGATTAAAGTTAAACTATTATTTATAATTACAACAGGTGTTAATCTAACAAACTAAATAGAAAGTTGAAAAACGATCAAACCTGTCATACACACTTTAACAGAGTTAGAGTTAACACAAGCACTAATAAAGCAGATCAACAGTAGATAAGAACAAAAACAAAATTGCCGTCATCTTGTGAGTGTGTGTAAAAGAGCACCCCACCCCCTGCTGACTGGGTGTGGTACTAGCATGACCTGTACGTCCCCATAAATCTACAAAAACATGAAAAACTCAAAAAAATAAGTTTTTGGATTACTTTTTTTTCTGGGCTTCTATGTTCAAGAAACAGATGTGAGACTGGTTTTAGTGACGTCATTTCCTTCAGAAAAGTGAGGTCCTCATATGGCACCGTTGTGCTTGAGGTCCTCATTTAACAGATCTTACGAGTAGTTGTGTAACTGTGTGTGTTATAACTGTTGTTGTTGTAACTGTTGTTGTGTTGTTGTTGCGTCAGGAGTTTTACAGTCGAGGAGAGTTCATCCTGAGAGAAGGAGAAGAAGGAAGCACCTTCTACATCATCGCTCAGGGAAAGGTCTGTGATCCGATTAAATATATGACTGTTTCCATGGTAACGGCTCCAATTAAACACTTATGAGATTCAAAGTACATTTGTAGCTTCATTTGAGTCAGATTCACTTGAGACATGGGGTTTGTCAAACCTGAGAAGTGCTCTGGTCTTTGAACGTTTGTAAATGTCACTGAGCAAACATGAGCCTCTTTCTTTAACACATGAAGATACTGCAGCGATAAACACCAGCATTCAGCTTTACTGTTATTTACATTACATTACATTTAAAGATGTCTGCACCATGCTAATTTACATCTGTAGTCATAGACAGATTATATACCATTATATACGTATTTACAAAGAAACCTCATGTAGAAAGTGCAATAGCATCAGTTACAGTACACTACAGATATTAGTAAAGTTTAATATTTAAAGTGCAGAAAGCAGCGAGGGTAGCATCTGGTAACTGTGTCAGACGATCCCCAAACCAGGGCTATTCAGTTATATTTTCCAGTGGGCCAGATTTTTCACAGGACTATGGTCTGTGGGCCGAACAACAGAACTGCCCCAAAAACTTATGTTTAGTAAATTGAAATAAAAAAAATAAGTCTGTTCTATAACAGGCTTGCACTAGCAGAGGTAAATCAAAAATAGAACATGCACAAATCAGAAGAACAGATAAAGGACTAAACCTACAGTTAATCCAACTCTAGGTCTATATTTGTGCCACAGAACAATGTGTGAACCAGAACAAAACCAGGACTATAATCTTAGATATCAGTGGCATTTTATCTGATTCATTTGATTTAAAAGTGCTGCAGGTTACTGAAGACCAGATTTAACCATGAAATGTGGCCCAGTCCCTGGCCCACTTTATTATGATGGGCCAGTCTTCATGCTGCTGTATCCACCACTGTTACCTGTAAATCTTTACAATGTGGTCCAGTCCATGGCCCATTTTACCAAGGTGGGCCACAGCATACTGCTTAGTGGGCCGCTATTTGAACAGCCCTGGTCTAACCCTGTCCTGATGTTGTTGATTAAAGCCCCAGTGTGGAATCTGAAGCTTGTTTCTATCTGTGTTTGTTTGTTTGTGTGTCTGTGTTTGTTTGTTTGTGTGTCTGTGTTTGTTTGTTTGTTTGTTTGTTTGTTTGTTTGTTTGTTTGTGTGTGTCAGGTTGCAGTGACTCAGAGCACAGAAGGGAGGCGCTCTCCTCTGCTCATCAACACGCTGCACAAAGGAGATTATTTTGGAGAAAAGGCTTTGATCAGGTTTTTACTTTTACTCTCACACTGACACACACATGTTCATACACTCACACATGTTTCTGTGTTTTTTATATTAAACTTGTTTGTGTTTCAGTGATGACGTTCTCTCTGATTCATGTTTAATCTCGTCTCTGTGTTTGTATTAAATCTGTTTCAGTGAGGACGTTCGTTCTGCCTGATGTTTGTGTTTTAGATTATACTTGTTTGTGTTTTTTAGAGTAAACTTGTTTGTGTTTCAGTGATGACGTTCGTTCTGCAAACATCGTGGCGGATGAAGACTGTGTGGAGTGTTTGGTCATCGACAGAGAGTCAGTCTAACGTTTAACACTTTAACTCTTTATTACACTCTTTGTACCGTCTCTAAACTAAACTCTTCACTCCAGAGATAAACTCAGAGTAATTTTACTCCAGTCTGTACTTCAGTATCTGGGGTCTCATTTATAAAAGAGTGTGTAAAAATCTACTTGGAAAAGCTACTACGAAAAAACTGAGATTTGACCTGAGTGAAAAATGATCCAGATTTATAAAACCTTCCGTAGGAGCTCTTTTCCTACTGAGCAGCAGAAATCTGCCTCTGGCCACGCCCCCTTTCATACCTCAGGCCACGCCCCCTTTCATACCTCAGGCCACGCCCCCTTCACACATCAGGCCACGCCCCCTTCACACATCAGGCCACGCCCCCTTCACACATCAGGCCACGCCCCCTTCACACATCAGGCCACGCCCCTTTACACCTCCGTCTCACCATAAACGGATACGCAAATGAGCGATTTAAATAAACATGAGCTGATAATGAGAGAGTTTGACTGACAGAGGGAGGAGCAGAGGAGGAGCAGAGGGAGGAGCAGAGGAGGAGCAGAGGGAGGAGCAGAGGGAGGAGCAGAGGAGGAGCAGAGGGAGGAGGAGCAGAGGGAGGAGCAGAGGGAGGAGCAGAGGGAGGAGCAGAGGGAGGAGCAGGGGAGGAGCAGGAGGAAAGGGGTAAAAGTCATATCGCTTTTATAAAGCCTGCAGTCACATGCAGGCGGGGGTTTGTGTGTGTAAAAGGACGTGTTTACGCTGTGGTCCGGGGTTTGGGAAGAAGCAGCGACATGAGGAAAAGACGTCGGGACGTGAGCTCGTGTGTGTGACGTGTGTGCTCCCTAAACGCAGGTCAGACTGTAGTGAACGTTTATTATAGAGACTAGATACTGCTGCTGAATCATTCAGCGTGAAGCGCACGTGCACGTAAGAGCGTGCACAAGAGCGCACCCATAAGCTTTATGAGCGCTTTGAAAAATGTTTATTTTTTTTGGTTTGTTTTAAATAAAGTCATATTTGCCCATTTTAAATGTTCCTCACACATGCCGTCCTCTCCTCTCACGTGTCTCCTGCCTCTGAGCCGTGTTTAAGTGAAGTCTGTCTCACATACACAACGTCTAAAATGTGCAGGAGAGATACGTTATGTTTCACGTTCAAGATGTTTTTTATAAATCCCAAGTTTTACGTAAAAGACTGCTCCGTACTTTTCGAGGCTCATTTTGTGTAAGTAGGCTTTAGAAATGAGACCCCTGGACTTTACTGGAGTTTTAAATCATCTTCAGACTTTGTACTTTGACTTTTACATTTTTAAAAAAGTATCTGAACTTTCTCCTTCTTTTTAATTTAATAACCAGGTGAGTTTAGATGAATTATAATTAAATCACATTAAAGCCACTTTCCACATCTACAATTTTACAAAACAACTTTGTGCACATGAAGTCTTCAGATCTGGATCTTAGTTTGTGTTTTTGGTTCCTACATGTAAAACAAGTCTCTACATATGAGACTTGTTTTATTATTTACTGATGAAGTCAAAGCTCAGTGTAAATGTGATTGAAGCTCAGATCTGCTGAAAACATCACAAAAGTCTTGAAACGAGAGAAATAAACAGACAAAGTTTTGCATTTTGATTCCAGTCTGGCTGAAGTGACAAAATGAAGATGAATATTTAGAATTCTAGAAGCTTTAATCCACATGTTTACTTTTATACTTTTATACTTTTATACTTTGACTGGAGCAAAGTGGAAACGTGTTGAAACGAGTCGACTCTTTTTGACTAAAACGTCTCCTTCTGTTTGTTTGTTTATATGTTTGTTTGTTTGTGTTTGTTTGTTTGTTTGTGTTTGTTTGTTTGTTTCCGGTCAGGACGTTCGACCAGACCGTGGGCTCGTTCGCTGAGCTGCAGAAGTGTCTCCATGGTTACGTAGCGTCTCTGGAACGAGACGACCGGAAACGCCACGCCAAGTAAGCCCCGCCCCTCCAGACCCACCGACCAATCATCTCTCTCTCTCTTTTTTAGCACTCTCTCCCTCCCTCTCATCCCCCTCTCTCTCTCTCTTCAGGAGGACTCCCTCTCTCTCTCTCTCTCTCTCACACACACACAGATCTCTCTCCTCTCCTCCTCCTCTCCCTCCCTCCCTCCCTCTCATCCCTCTCTCTCTCTCTCTCATCCCCCTCTCTCTCTCTCTCTTCAGGAGGACTCTCTCTCTCTCTCTCTCTCTCTCTCATCCCCCTCTCTCTCTCTCTTCAGGAGGACTCTCTCTCGTCTTCAGTCTCTTCCTCTGACTCAGGACCAGTTGCTCTCTCTCTCCTCTCTCTCTCTCCCTCCCTCTCATCCTCTCTCTCTCTCTTCAGGAGGACTCTCTCTCTCTCTCCCTCTCTCTCTCATCCCCCTCTCTCTCTCTCTCTTCCAGGAGGACTCTCTGCCTCTCATCCCTCTCTTCTCTCTCTCTCTTCAGGAGGACTCTCTCTCTCTCCTCTCTCCCTCCCTCTCTCTCTCCTCTCCTCTCTCTCTCCTCTCTCTCTCTCTCTCTCTCTCATCCCTCTCTTCTCTCTCTCTCTCTTCAGGAGGACTCTCTCTCGTCTTCAGTCTCTTCCTCTGACTCAGGACCAGTTGCTCTCTCTCCTCTCTCTCTCTCCCTCCCTCTCATCCCTCTCTCTCTCTCTTCAGGAGGACTCTCTCTCTCTCTCTCTCTCTCTCTCTCATCCCTCTCTCTCTCTCTCTTCAGGAGGACTCTCCCTCTCTCTCTCTCTCTCTTCCAGGAGGACTCTCCCTCTCTCTCTCATCCCCCTCTCTTCTCTCTCTCTCTTCAGGAGGACTCTCTCTCCTCTCTCTCTCCCTCTCTCTCTCATCCCTCTCTCTCTCTCTCTTCCAGGAGGACTCTCTCTCGTCTTCAGTCTCTTCCTCTGACTCAGGACCAGTTGAGACTCAAAGATCTCGTGTCTAGTTTCTGTTGTTCAGACCCGTTTCATCACCTGGAGCTGGTTTCTACGCTGGGAGTGGGAGGCTTCGGACGAGTGGAGCTGGTGATGCACAAATATACACACACATATACACACACAACATGCACAACACGTACATCCATTTCTAATCCTCAGACCAACTCTTGTGGCGTTTACACATTTTCAGTCCAATAACAAACCAAACAATAGAACAACCCCCAAACCAGACGTGACAGAGTTTCATCAGACTGTCAATAGTTCACTGACCCCCGTTGGCCCTGGACAGAGGTTATTCAGCCTCATGGATCCATCAGCCTCATGGATCCATCAGCCTCATGGACCCATCAGCCTCATGGATCCATCAGCCTCATGGATCCATCAGCCTCATGGATCCATCAGCCTCATGGATCCATCAGCCTCACGGAGCCATCAGCCTCATGGACCCATCAGCCTCATGGATCCATCAGCCTCATGGATCCATCAGCCTCATGGATCCATCAGCCTCATGGATCCATCAGCCTCATGGATCCATCAGCCTCATGGATCCATCAGCCTCATGGATCCATCAGCCTCATGGATCCATCAGCCTCATGGATCCATCAGCCTCATGGATCCATCAGCCTCATGGATCCATCAGCCTCATGGATCCATCAGCAGTAGTGTCTGAGCTCATCCAGAGTTTCAGGAGGATGTTCACGTCGGTGACACACACACTGAGCAGATCCAGACATTTTCACTGGGACCATTGGGACCAACGACGATGTTCAGCACCATTGACCCGAGCTCTAAGCACTGATCCAACATGTGGTCTATATGGTGGAATATCGTCAGAGCTGAGGAGATTCCAGATGGTTCTGTTCTACACTGGCCTGTGGTGTGTCCCAATGGCCTCGGCTGTGGACCTGGTGGAGGCTGAACCTGTCACAGTCGTTACACGGGGGCCTCCAGTACGAGGGCGGTGGTTACACGGGGGCCACCAGTACGAGGGCGGTGGTTACACGGGGGCCACCAGTACGAGGGCGGTCGTTACACGGGGGCCACCAGTACGAGGGCGGTCGTTAGAGGAACAAGACGACTAATGGTAGAGCGGTGGAGACACAAGACAACAGCGTCCATAGCTCCATCCCTCTCTGGTGTTTTTGGCTTCATTCTGGTGCCTTTTATAGAGAAGACTTGAGCACAGTTAACCAGCGCTAAAAGTCATAAACCACCTGTAATGCACTCTTTATGGTTCTCACATCAGTCAAGTCTGTATCAGCCCAATATGGACTCACATCAGGATGGAACATGTTTGTACTAATATTAAAATGTTGCGTTTCTTTTTACCTTGAATGTATATATTGACATAAATGTTTGTGTTTGTTTACCTCCAGACGTTTGTAAATAAACATGTTGTGTTTTCTCAGGTGAAGCTGAAGGATCAAGACGACGTGTCGTTTGCTCTGAAAATCATCAAGAAACATCATGTAGTGGAAAACAGACAACAAGAACACATCCACTCAGAGAGAAGGATACTGACGGAGGCTCGATCGATCAAGAAAAGGAGAGGCCGATCGCCCTTTATTATCAAGTAAGAGAGAGAGAGAGGCTCGATCGCCCTTTATTATCAAGTAAGAGAGAGAGAGAGGCTCGATCGCCCTTTATTATCAAGTAAGAGAGAGAGAGAGGCTCGATCGCCCTTTATTATCAAGTAAGAGAGAGAGAGAGGCTCGATCGCCCTTTATTATCAAGTAAGAGAGAGAGAGAGGCTCGATCGCCCTTTATTATCAAGTAAGAGAGAGAGAGAGGCTCGATCGCCCTTTATTATCAAGTAAGAGAGAGAGAGAGGCTCGATCGCCCTTTATTATCAAGTAAGAGAGAGAGAGAGGCTCGATCGCCCTTTATTATCAAGTAAGAGAGAGAGAGAGAGGCTCGATCGCCCTTTATTATCAAGTAAGAGAGAGAGAGAGGCTCGATCGCCCTTTATTATCAGTAAGAGAGAGAGAGAGGCTCGATCGCCCTTTATTATCAAGTAAGAGAGAGAGAGAGGCTCGATCGCCCTTTATTATCAAGTAAGAGAGAGAGAGAGGCTCGATCGCCCTTTATCATCAAGTAAGAGAGAGAGAGAGGCTCGATCGCCCTTTATTATCAAGTAAGAGAGAGAGAGGCTCGCTCGCCCTTTATTATCAAGTAAGAGAGAGAGAGAGGCTCGCTCGCCCTTTATTATCAAGTAAGAGAGAGAGAGAGGCTCGATCGCCCTTCATCATCAAGTAAGAGAGAGAGAGAGGCTCGATCGCCCTTCATCATCAAGTAAGAGAGAGAGAGAGGCTCGATCGCCCTTCATCATCAAGTAAGAGAGAGAGAGAGGCTTGCTCGCCCTTTATTATCAAGTAAGAGAGAGAGAGGCTCGATCGCCCTTCATCATCAAGTAAGAGAGAGAGAGAGAGAGAGGCTTGCTCGCCCTTTATCACAAAGTAAGAGAGAGGGAGGGGGGGGGCTAAAGAGAGTCTGAGGCTGTGTCCGAACGTCCACACTCGTTCCCTGTCTACTCAGTTACTCTCTAGTCCCCCTTGAGTTTCTAACGGTCGCCAAAAAGTCCGATAAAAATTAACTTTTGTAATAAATCCTGGTCAAGTCCTTCTGACATGAGCATAATTATTAGGGGTGTGTATTGCCTTTAATGTGGCGATACGATATGTATCACGGTACAACATGTCACGATACGATATATTCCGATACAGACGCCTACAACGATGTATTTTTGTGCAGGTATGGCCATTTAGTGGCCATACCAGTTTGTCAAAGCCTGATCTCGTCAGATCTCAGAAGCTAAGCAAGAAAGGGCCTGGTTAGTACTTGGATGGGAGACCGTTAGAACACCAGGAGCCACAGTGAGACGACAGGAGTAGATTGTCGTTGTGTCCTTGGGCAAGACACTTAACCCACACTGCCTCAGTGTCTGTGACACTGGGTGAGTGGAGACTAGATTGTAAAGCCTTGTAAGGTGGAAAAGCACTATATAAATAGACCATTTACCATTATTTTTCTTTAATTTTGGTCTTTTACAAAGTGAATTATTATTGTTTGTTTTGATTAGTCGAAAAAGAAAGTCAGACCCATAAATTACATTATTTTTACAATTACATAAATAAAACAGTATCAATACTCAGTGATTCTCTGACAGTATCAATACTCAGTGATTCTCTGTGACAGTATCATACTCAGGATCTCTGACAGTATCAATACTCAGTGATTCTCTGACAGTATCAATACTCAGTGATTCTCTCTGACAGTATCAATACTCAGTGATTCTCTCTGACAGTATCAATACTCAGTGATTCTCTCTGACAGTATCAATACTCAGTGATTCTCTCTGACAGTATCAATACTCAGTGATTCTCTGACAGTATATCTCAGTGATTCTCTCTGAAGTATCAATACTCAGTGATTCTCTCTGACAGTATCAATACTCAGTGATTCTCTGACAGTATCAATACTCAGTGATTCTCTGACAGTTCAATACTCAGTGATTCTCTGACAGTATTGATAATGGCAAAAAAGCTAATTAAGTTTCTAAAATTAATAAACCACTCGTCCCTTTTTGTAATAATGGATGTTGGTCTTTGGTTCTGTTTAGTTTAGTTTAGTTTAGTTTAGTTTAGTTTGGTTTAGTTTAGTTTAGTTTGGTTTAGTTTAGTTTGGTTTGGTTTAGTTTGGTTTGGTTTGGTTTGGTTTGGTTGGTTTGGTCGTATTTGGTTTGGTCGTATTTGGTTTGGTCGTATTTGGTTTGGTCTGGTTTGGTCTGGTTTACTTTGGTTTGGTCTGGTTCTGATCGGTTCCTGTGTGTTTCAGACTTTATCGACGTTTAAGGATCAGAAGTTCGTCTACATGCTGCTGGAGGCCTGTTTGGGAGGAGAAGTGTGGAGTCTGCTTAGAGACAGGTACAGGAACTTTTAGATACAAGAACCTCAGAGGGACTAGAACCTCTGAGGAACCAGGAGGTCTGAGGTTCTGAACCCAAAGCCTGTTAGACCCAGGACAGCAGAGACTCATGTTTGTCAGAATCACAGATCAAACTGACTCCTTCAGGACAAACACAAGAGCAGCTGCACCTGGACTGGACCTGGACCTGGACTGGACCTGGACTGTGTGGCATGGCCTGTGTGGGCGGGGCCTGTGTGGGCGGGGCATGTGTGGGCGGGGCCTGTGTTCACATTAAATTTGTTTTGTTTCAGAGGAAGCTTCGACGAGTCCACGGCTCGGTTCTGTCTGGCCTGTGTCACTGAAGCGTTTGAATATCTGCACCGAAAAAACGTTTTATATCGAGACTTAAAACCAGAGAATCTCCTGCTGGACACGCAAGGGTACTGCAAACTGGTGAGTCCGGGTTCAGACCGGGTTCAGACCTGGTTTAGACCTGTTTTAGACCTGGTTCAGACTGGGTTTACACCTGGTTTAGTCCTGCTTTAGTCTGTTTTGTCTGTTTAGTCTGCTTTAGTCTTTTAGTCCTGTTTTAGTCCTGTTTTAGTCCTGTTTTAGTCCTGCTTTAGTCTGTTTTAGTCCTGCTTTAGTCCTGCTTTAGTCCTGTTTTAGTCCTGTTTTAGTCCTGTTTTAGTCCTGCTTTTAGTCCTGTTTGTCCTGTTTTAGTCCTGCTTTAGTCCTGCTTTAGTCCTGTTTAGTTTTAGTCCTGTTTTAGTCCTGTTTTAGTCCTGCTTTAGTCCTGCTTTAGTCCTGTTTTAGTCCTGCTTTAGTCCTGTTTTAGTCCTGCTTTAGTCCTGGTTTAGTCCTGTTTTAGTCCTGTTTTAGTCCTGCTTTAGTAGTCCTGTTTTAGTCCTGCTTTAGTCCTGTTTTTAGTCCTGGTTTAGTCTGTTTAGTCCTGCTTTAGTCCTGTTTTAGTCCTGTTTTAGTCCTGCTTTAGTCCTGCTTTAGTCCTGTTTTAGTCCTGTTTTAGTCCTGCTTTAGTCCTGCTTTAGTCCTGTTTTAGTCCTGCTTTAGTCCTGTTAGTCTTTAGTCCTGTTTTAGTCCTGCTTTACTTTTACCTCAGTGTTAGACATGACACACACACACTTTTACCTCAGTGTTAGACATGACACACACACACTTTTACCTCAGTGTTAGACATGACACACACACACTTTTACCTCAGTGTTAGACATGACACACACACACTTTTACCTCAGTGTTAGACATGACACACACACACTTTTACCTCAGTGTTAGACATGACACACACACACTTTTACCTCTCAGTGTTAGACATGACACACACACACTTTTACCTCAGTGTTAGACATGACACACACACACTTTTACCTCTCAGTGTTAGACATGACACACACACACTTTTACCTCTCAGTGTTAGACATGACACACACACACTTTTACCTCTCAGTGTTAGACATGACACACACACACTTTTAGACCTCAGTGTTAGACATGACACACACACACTTTTACCTCAGTGTTAGACATGACACACACACACTTTTACCTCAGTGTTAGACATGACACACACACACTTTTACCTCTTTAGACATGACACACACACACTTTTACAGTGTTAGACATGACACACATGACACACTTTTACCTCAGTGTTAGACATGACACACACACACTTTTACCTTTACATGACACACACACACTTTTACCTCAGTGTTAGACATGACACACACACACTTTTACCTCAGTGTTAGACATGACACACACACACTTTTACCTCAGTGTTAGACATGACACACACACACTTTTACCTCAGTGTTAGACATGACACACACACACTTTTACCTCTCAGTGTTAGACATGACACACACACACTTTTACCTCTCAGTGTTAGACATGACACACACACACTTTTACCTACATGACACACACACACTCTCTCAGTGTTAGACATGACACACACACACTTTTACCTCTCAGTGTTAGACATGACACACACACACTTTTACCTCTCAGTGTTAGACATGACACACACACACACTTTTTACCTCTCAGTGTTAGACATGACACACCACACACTTTTACCTCAGTGTTAGACATGACACACACACTTTACTCAGTGTTTAGACATGACACACACACACTCTTCAGTGTAGACATGACACACTCTTAGACCGGCTCCGTTAGACCGGGCTCCGTTAGACCGGCTCTGTTACCGTGGAGACCAGGCCTGACTCTGGTCCTTGTTTGTGCAGGTTTCTGGAGCTTTGGACCACAGTCACTTTGACTCGTATCCTCCAGACCCAGAGCTGCCCCCGGACGAGCTGTCGGGCTGGGACCAGGACTTCTGAAGGTCTGAACCAGGACCAGGACTTTTGAGGGTCTGAACCAGGTCTGAGCCAGGTCTGAGCCAGGTTTAAACTAGGTCTACAGCCAAGGACTCAACCAGAGCTGCCTCGAGACGAGCTGTCGGGCTGGGACCAGGACTTCTGAGGGTCTGGACCAGGACTTCTGAAGGTCTAAACCAGGACCAGGACTTCTGAGGCTCTGAACCAGGTCTGGACCAGGTCTGAACCAGACTTACTTTAAACATATGCGCCTCTGTAAAACTGTAAAAAACATATTTATTTATTTATTTATTTATTTATTTATTTATTTATTTATTTATTTATTTATTTATTATTTATTTATTTATTTATGAATAGAATTCCTTAAGGTGAAGCTGTTTCTTTAAATCTGATGTTTGGGGTTCACTTTAGCTCAGGTTCTTTGTCCTTTTCTGTTTTTATAAGATTTAATTGTTTAAAATCTGAAATAAATATTTGAAGTGTTTTAGTTTTGTCGTTTGTTTAAATTCTGACGTTTTTAAGAAAATTAAAAAGAAAGAAGACGAGGAGAGAAGGAGAGAAGGAAGGAAGGATAGAAGGAAAGAGGAAACAAGGAGAGGACAGAAGGAGAGAGGTGAGAAGGAGAGAAGGAAGGAAGGAGAAAGGACAGAAGGAGACGAGAAGAGGAGAGAAGAGACAAGGAGAGAAGGAGAGAAGGAGAGAAGGAAGGAAGGATAGAAGGAAAGAGGAAACAAGGAGAGGAGAAAGGAGAGAGGAGAGAAGGAGAGAGAGAAGGAGAGAGGAACAAGGAGAGAGAGGAGAAGAGAGAAAGGAGAGAGGAGACAAGGAGAGAGGAGACAAGGAGAGAGGAGACAAGGAGAGAGAGAAGGGAGAAAGAGGAGAGGAGAGAGGAGAAGAGGAAAGGAGAAGAGGAGAGAAGGAGAGAGGAGAGAAGGAGAAAAGGAGAGAAGGAAAAGAGAAGAAGGAGAAGAGGAGAGAAGGAGAAGAGGAGAGAAGGAGGAGAGGAAGAGAAGGAAAGAGGAGAGAAGGAAGAGGAGAGAAGGAGAGAGGAGAGAAGGAGAAGAGGAGAGGAGAGAAGGAGAAGAGGAGAGAGGAAGAAGAGAGAGAAGGAGAGAGGAGAGAAGGAGAAAGAGGAGAGAAGGAGAAGAGGAGAGAAGGAGAGAGGAGAGAAGGAGAGAAAGAGGAGAGAGAGAGAAGGAGAAGGAGGAGAGAAGGAGAAGAGGAGAGAAGGAGAGAAGAGAGGAGAGAGAAGGAGAAAGAGGAGAGAAGGAGAAGAGGAGAGAGGAGAGGAAGGAGAAGAGGAGAGAAGGAGAAGAGGAGAGAAGGAGAGAAGAGAGAGGAGGAGAGAGAGGAGAGAAAGAGGAGAGAAGGGAGAAGAGGAGAGAAGAGAAGAGGAGAGAAGGGAGAAGAGGAGAGAGGAGAGGGAGAGAAGGAAAAGAGGAGAGAAGGAGAGAGGGAGAGAAGGAGAAGAGGAGAGAAGAGAGAGGAGAGAAGGAGAAGAGAGACAAAGGGAGAGGAAGAGGAGGAGACAAGGGAGAGAAGGAGAGAAGAAAGGAGAGAAGGAGGAGGAGAGAAGGAAAGGAAGGAAGAAGGAAGAGGACAGGGAGGAGAGAGGAGAGAGGAGAGAAGGAGAGAAGAGACAAGGAGAGAGGAGACAGGAGAGAAGGAGAGAGGAGACAAGGAGAGAGGAGACAAGGAGAGAGGAGACAAGGAGAGAGGAACAAGGAGAGAGGAGAGAAGAGAAGAGGAGAGAGGAGAGAAGGAGAAGAGGAGAGAAGGAGAGAGGAGAGAAGGAGAGAGGAGAGAAGGAGAAAGAGGAGAGAAGGAGAAGAGGAGAGAAGAGGAGAGAAGGAGAAGAGGAGAGAAGGAGAAGAGGAGAGAGGAGGAAGAGGAGAAGGAGAAGAGGAGAGAAGGAGAAGAGGAGAGAAGGAGAGAGGAGAGGAGAAGAGGAGAGAGGAGAGAAGGAGAGGAGAGAAGGAGAAGAGGAGAGAAGGAGAGAGGAGAGAAGGAGAGAAGGAGAGAAGGAGAGAGGAGAGAGGAGAAGAGGAGAGAAGGAGAGAGGAGAGAAGGAGAAGAGGGAGAGAGGAGAGAAAGGAGAAGAGGGAGAGAAGGAGAAGAGGAGAGAGGAGAAAGAGGAGAGAAGGAGAAGAGGAGAGAGGGAGAGAGGAGAAGAGGAGAGAAGGAGAAGAGGAGAGAAGGAGAGAAGAGAGGAGGAGAGAAGGAGAAAGAGGAGAGAAGGAGAAGAGGAGAGAAGGAGAAGGGAGAGAAGGAGAAGAGGAGAGAAGGAGAAGAGGAGAGAGAGAGAGGAGAGAAGGAGAAGAGGAGAGAAGGAGAAGAGGAGAGAAGGAGAAGAGGAGACAAGGAGAGAGGAGACAAGGAGAGAGGAGACAAGGAGAGAGGAGAGAGGGAGACAAGGAGAGAAGGAAGAGAGGAGACAAGGAGAGAGGAGACAAGGAGAGAGAAGGAGAGAGGGAGAAGGAGAGAAGGAGGAAGGAGAGAGAGAACAAGGAATAGAAGGAGGCAAGGAGACAAGGAGAGAAGGAAAGAGAGAAAGAAGAGAGAGGAGAGAAGGAAGGGAGAAGGAAGAGGAAACAAGAGAAAGAAGAGAGGAGACAAGGAGACGAGAAGAGGAGAGAAGGGACAAGGAAGAAGGAGACAAGGAGAGAAGAATAGAAGGAGAGAGGAGACAAGGAGAGAGGGAGAGAAGAAGAGAAGGAGAGAGAGAGAAGAGAGGAGAGGAGAAAGAGAGGAGACAAGGAGAGAAGGAGACGAGGAGAGAAGAGAGGAGAGGAGAGAGAGAGGAGAAGAAGAGGAGGAGGGAGAGAGAGAAAGAGAGGAGAGGAGAAAGAGAGGAGAAGAAGAGGAGGAGGGAGAGAGAGAGAGGAGAAGAAGAGGAGGAGGGAGAGAGAGAAAGAGAGGAGAGGAGAAAGAGAGGAGAAAGAGGAGGAAGAGGGAGAGAGAGAGAGGAAGATGATGTCATGTCTAAACTGTGACACAGAAACATTAAACTTATAAAATCCTTTATTCTTCAGATTTATTACATTTTTCCTTCATAAAAAGAAAAAGCAGTTCATCGAGTGTCCACTGGGAGGCGCCAGAACCTCACGTCCGCGGCGCGAGTCCGTCTGCGTGAGTGCGCGTGACGTCAGAGAGGATGACGTCACACGAACGGGAACAGTTCTTCTCCGTGAATATAAAAATAAATATTTCATCATTACAGGTGTTTTTATAAATATAAAGTTAGTCAAATGTGTCTGAGTATAAAGTTTAGACTGTGGTTACAACAAACAAACAAACAAACAAACAAACAAACAACAACAGCAGGAAGTGTGGCGGCCATTTAAACTCGGCCTTTTGTCTCTTTGGACTTTAAATGTTCACAGTTTGATCTGAGTCTGAGTCTTTGGTCTTTGGTCTGGTCTTTGGTCCAGTCTTTGGTCTTTGGTCTTTGGTCTGGTCTCTGGTCTTTGGTCTGGTCTTTGGTCCAGTCTTTGGTCTTTGGTCTGGTCTTTGGTCTTTGGTCTGGTCTTTGTCTTTGGTCTTTGTCTGGTCTTTGGTCTTTGGTCTGGTCTTTGGTCTTTGGTCTGGTCTTTGGTCTTTGGTCTGGTCTTGGTCTTTGGTCTTTGGTCCAGTCTTTGGTTCGGTCTTTGGTCTGGTCTTTGTCTTTGGTCTTTGGTCTTTGGTCTTTGGTCTGGTCTTTGTCTGGTCTTTGGTCTTTGGTCTTTGGTCTGGTCTTTGGTCTTTGGTCTTTGGTCTTTGGTCTGGTCTTGGTCTTTGGTCTGGTCTTTGGTCTTTGGTTCGGTCTTTGGTCTTTGGTCCGGTCTTTGGTCTTTGGTCTGGTCTTTGGTCTTTGGTCCTGGTCTTTGGTCTGGTCTTTGGTCTGGTCTTTGGTCTGGTCTTTGGTCTGGTCTTTGGTCTTTGGTCTTGTCTTTGGTCTTTGGTCTTGGTCTTTGGTCTTTGGTCCAGTTCCAGAGTCTGAAGCAGGTCTTTGTACTTTACTTTAACCATGTTTCATTATCACATTGTTTGTTTTGAGGGGTTTTTGGTGAAGTTTCTGATCGTCTCCATCTTTGGTCTCGAGTTTCATCGTTTCTTGGTAAAAGTCCAGCTCCAGGTTTAGATCTGTGTTTCGATGGATTGTCAGACTATAAACGATAATATTTGGGGGTTTCAGGATCTCTCTTTCAGGACTCCGCGCTCATGTCGGGGTTTACCTCTGGGCTCTTTGGTCAGATGTTTCAGGATGTTTTTGGGTGTTTTTTTGTGACACGTGCATGAATCCACGCTCATGCTCTGGTACTCCTTTGGTCTGTTTTCGGGGCGTTTCAGTGTGTTTTTGGGGTGTTTTTCTATAGCAGGAGGTGGAGGACTCCACGCTCATGCTGGGGTTTACCTCTGGTCTCTTTGGTTTGTGTTTTCGGGGTCTCTTTCCTCAGCAACACGCACGATTCCACGCTCATCCCGGGGGTACTCTTTAGTCAGATGTTTCAGGATCTTTTGGGGTGTTTCAGGAGTTCTTTCTTCAGCTGCAGGTCCATGATTCCACGCTCATCTTGGGGTATTCCTCTGGTCTCGTTGGTCCGTGTTTTTGGGGTGTTCTGGGGTCTCTTTCTTTAACGACAGGTGCAGGTTTCCACGCTCATTTCAGGATAAACCTTCAGAACCACGTTGGCCTGCTCGTCTCTGGGTCTGGTGTTCTGGGGGTGTTTTCGGGGTGTTTTTCTTTAGCGACAGGCGCACGTTTCCACGCTCATCCCGGGGTTTACCTCTGGTCTCTTGGGTCTGTTGTTTTCGGGGTGCTCTGGGGGTGTTTTCGGGGTGTTTTTGGGGTGTTTTCGGGGTGTTTTCGGGGTGTTTTTCTTTAGCGACAGGCGCACGTTTCCACGCTCATCCCGGGGTAAACCTTCAGAACCACGTTGGCCTGCTCGTCTCTTGGGTCTGGTGTTTTCGGGGTGTTCTGGGGGTGTTTTTGGGGGTGTTTTCAGGATGTTTCGAGGTGTTTTTCTTTAGCGACAGGCGCACGTTTCCACGCTCATCCCGGGGTAAACCTTCAGAACCACGTTGGCCTGCTCGTCGAAGAACAGGATGCTGAGCGAGGACATCTTCTCCGGGACGCAGCAGGGCTCTGGGACGCCCGGGACCACGCCCACCGCCCTCACGATGCTCTGGATGGTCGCGTGATTGGACGGTTTCAGCGCCTGGAACAGGAGCAGGGTCAAAGGTCAGTCTGACTCTGGTTTAAATCTGATTCTGATTCCAGTCACTACACTCTCTCTCTCTCTTCTCTCTCTCTCTTTCTCTCTCTCCTCTCTCTCTCTCTCTTCTCTCTCCCTCTCTCCTCTTCTCTCTCTCCTCTTTCTCTCTCTCTCTCTCTCTCTCTCTTTCTCTCTACCCCCCCCTCTCTCCCTCTCTCTCCTCCTTCTATCTCTCCTCTCTCCCCCCTCTCTTTCTCTCTCTCTTTTCTCTCTCTTTCTCTCTACCCCCCCTCTCTCTCCCTCTCTCTCTCTTTTCTCTCTCTTTCTCTCTACCCCCCCCTCTCTCTCCCTCTCTCTCTCTTTCTCTCTCTCTTTCTTTCTTTCTCTCTCTCCCCCCTCTCTTTCTCTCTCTCCCCCCTCTCTTTCTCTCTCCCCTCTCTCTCTCTCTCTCGTTCCTCTCTCTCTCTCTCTCGTTCCTCTCTCTCTTTCTCTCTCTCTCTCGTTCCTCTCTTTCTTTCTCTCTCTCTTTTCCCTCTCTCTGTTAGATTCCAGTTGGATTACAGAGTTATGTGAGTTATGTTGTGTTTGAACAGACTCAGGACCAGACTTAGATCTTTTATGTTTTTATTCAGAGTCTTTTTATGTTGTAGTTTCTTCTTCATTTTCTCACAGTTTTGGTCTTGGATAAACCTCCTTCTCTCGTCTCTTTAAAGACATTATTGAGATGATGGAACTATAGATAAAAGTTCAAAACCATTCTTTACTTTTCTGTTCTAATCTCATTATGTGCTGATCTATTTATCTAGCCTACTTTTAATATATTCATGTAAAAATTGCCTCTTAACATGTGAAATGTGCTTTTTTCACATTACGATACTTGATATTCTACCTTTCTTTTAAATCTACAATCATCCTGAGTTCCTCCTGGGTACACGCACCGCTGGTTGGGAAACACGAGACTCCAGTGTTTATATTTGGGGTTTTTATTGACGACTTTAACTGGCGTCTCTCTTCAAAACACAGGTTCATGACAGAAAAGTGCTGAAGCCTTTTAAAATAATCTTTAGTTCATTTTATTTAGTAAAACATTGTTTTAATTCACTCTTTAAAGGCTTTTTTGGGACTAAAGACCTGATCTGCTCCAGAAGTACCACACGTACTGGTACTGGTACTTGTACTTGTACTTGTATTTGTACTTGTACGTTTACTTGTAGTAATGCTCATACTTGTACCCTTGTACTAATACTTGTGTGATAGAACTTGTACCTTGTTCATGGGAAAGTGGCAGGACCCAAAACAGTAAAAACACTTGTACTTGTACCTGTACTTGTGGATAATACTTGTACTTCTACCTGTACTTGTACTTGTATAATACTTGTACCTTGTTCATGGGAAAGTGGCAGGACCTGGAGCAGTATAAATACTTGTACTTGTACTTGTGTATAATACTTGTACTTGTACCTTGTTCACGGGGAAGTGGCAGGACCCGGAGCAGTATAAATACTTGTACTTGTACTTGTGTATAATACTTGTACTTGTACCTTGTTCACGGGGAAGTGGCAGGACCCGGAGCAGTATAAATACTTGTACTTGTATATAATACTTGTACTTGTACTTGTACTTGTGTAATAATACTTGTACCTTGTTCATGGGGAAGTGGCAGGAGCCGGACCAGTATAAATACTTGTACTTGTACTTGTGTATAATACTTGTACTTGTACTTGTACTTGTGTATAATACTTGTACTTGTACCTTGTTCATGGGGAAGTGGCAGGACCCGGAGCAGTAAAAATACTTGTACTTGTGTATAATACTTGTACTTGTACCTTGTTCATGGGGAAGTGGCAGGACCCGGAGCAGTATAAATACTTGTACTTGTACTTGTAGTAATACTTGTACTTGTACCTTGTTCATGGGGAAGTGGCAGGACCCGGAGCAGTATAAATACTTGTACTTGTACTTGTAGTAATACTTGTACTTGTACCTTGTTCATGGGGAAGTGGCAGGAGCCGGAGCAGTATAAATACTTGTACTTGTACTTGTAGTAATACTTGTACTTGTACCTTGTTCATGGGGAAGTGGCAGGAGCCGGAGCAGTATAAATACTTGTACTTGTACTTGTAGTAATACTTGTACTTGTACCTTGTTCATGGGGAAGTGGCAGGACCCGGAGCAGTAAAAAGCGTCATAAGACTTTGGCGAGATGATCCAGTCGCTCCAGCCGATGTCGGCGAAGTCGACCTTCAGGTGTCGCCGCGCGCAGCTCCGAGGCTCCGCCCACTTCCTGCGCGCCTTCTTCAGCGTGCGCTCGTCGAACTGCAGCAGCGCCCCTTGTGTTCTGTTCCTGACGCTGCGGCTTTAGGGTTTTTCTTCTTAGAGCGTCGAGAGTTCGGAGACTTGTTCTGCTCCGTGTGATCGTCAAAGTTCTGCTTCTTGTACGGGAACTGTCTCTTTGGGTACTGCTGCTGTCCCGGGTACTGCTGCTGCCCCGGTGCGTGCGGGTACTCTGCGTGCTCTGGGTACTCTGCGTGCTCTGGGTACTCTGCGTGCTCTGGGTACTCCGGGTACGCGTTTCCCTCTGGCAGCTCATTGTTCTGCAGAGGCGACAGAAGCTTCAGCGCTCTCCTGTCGCGTCGCAGCGTGTCCGTTCGGTTCCCGTCGGTTCCGTTCGTGTGTCCGTGTTGTGGCGCAGTACCGAGCGCGGGCAGGCGGTGGCGCTGCAGGCTCTCGGGCTCAGAAATGGCAGAGTCGTTAGCGAACACCAGGACGTACGGCGAACGCAGCAGTCGTTTGTGCGTCTCCACGGCGATCAGGAGCTGCCTCTGTCCTTTGGCGTCGTTCACCAATCGCGTGACGTCTCTCCACTGCCACGCCCCTCCCGCCGCTGGCCCGCCCCGCAGCAGGCCCCGCCCACACCTCCAGACGCTCGTGTCCCAAAGCGCGGTCCGGGTCCGACCCGAAGCTCCACACGTCCAGACGAGAGCGGCGCTGAAGTCTGGAACCACGACCAGAGTTTTCTGTGTGAAAGTGAAGCGTCGCTGACAGAACCGACTCTGAACCGGACAGAGACGAGAGGTTAAAGGTCAGCAGCTGTCGGCCGCCCAGGACACCTGAGGAGAGAGAGAGAGAGAGGGTCAGAGGTCACATGTGTCATTCTGGTCTGAAATACGACTTCAAAACTCTTTTTACAAACAACAAAGTGAATCTGGAGAGGACCACCTGAGCTCAGCCAATCAGAGCGCAGCGTTCAGCTCCCGATCAGAACCAATCAGAGCGCAGCGTTCAGTTCCTGATCAGAACCAATCAGAGCGCAGCGTCCAGCTCCTGATCAGAACCAATCAGAGCGCAGCGTCCAGCTCCTGATCAGAACCAATCAGAGCGCAGCGTTCAGTTCCTGATCAGAACCAATCAGAGCGCAGCGTTCAGCTCCTGATCAGAACTAAAACTCTTTATTCTTCAGAGTCTGGTGTTTGTTGCTTTTGTCACAGACTTTTAGTGAAAACACAAAGTTTAGTCGTTTGAAACAGTGAGTTACCTCGACTTTAACGTAAAACAAAGAAGCATTAAAGTGAATCCTGACTATAATCACATGTTTACCCTGAAACACTTCTAACATCATCACTTATATAAATACAGGACAAATACATGTACAAGTATTTGTAGTTTTATTAAAATAGTGTTTTAAAGAAATGACATGGAGGCGGCCATTTTGTCCTGGCAGTGACGTCACATGGTTGTCTGTGTCTTCTGGTGGTTGTCAAGGTAACAGCCTAGGGAGCAACTGTGGCAGGAGTAACCATGGCAACAACCAAAAGCAACCATCTGACATCATCAACCCAGAATGCATTGCACCTGGACAATATGGCTGCTCCCAGTGGCTCCAAAACAATGACAATTTTATAAAAATAGTAAGAGGTTAGTTATTTGTTTGTAATTTATTTTAGTAATCATGACCTGTACTAGTGTTTAAACCAGATTTATCTTTATAGTCCGGGATCCCTTTAATATAAAATAGAGAATCATGGAAATGTTTTCATTCTTAAAGTTTGATTTGACAAAACGAGTCACAAACTCAACAAAATGTTTAACATCACATCTTCTGTCAAATCTGATGTTTCCAGTGAAAAAACAGCTTCAAACCCAAAGAATTACATCATGAAATCACCTCGCGACCCGCAGTTTGAGAACCACTGATCCAATGATTTGATCAATACTGATTAATACTGATCAATAACTGATCAGCAGGTTGAGTTGGTTCATGGATGTAACTTCAACATGACTGAGACTTTCAGGATGTTTTTATGTTTTTGTTCAAACATCAAAGACGCTTCACATTCTCATTCACTCTGGTGGTAGCCACAGCTGCCCTGGGGCAGACTGACAGAAGCCAGACTCCTGTGGGTGAAGTGTTTGGCTCAACGACACAACAACAGTTTGTCCTGTTTGTGTCTCCCATCCGAGTCCTGCCCAGGCCCCTCCTGCTTAGACCAGGCTTAGTGAAGCTGCTCTGGACACTTTAGATCAAAACTATGAAGAAGACATTTTGTGTTCAGACTCCGCACGCGCGCCACCTGCCGCGGACGCGTCAGGGAGGGCATCTGACTCACCTTCGTGCGCCTTGAAGCTGCGCACCGTGTTGCCGCTCTGAGCGCGCGCCCCTCGCGGTTGTACTTGGCGTAAAGCGCGTGCATGTGTTCCGTGAGCGTGTCCGCGGCGCTCCAGGTGCGTTCCGCTCGCGTGCCTCCGTCCAGAGCCGCGCCACGCGCCGTGACTCCAGGCGCAGATCAGCAGCAGCAGGAGGCGGCAGCGCGAGGACATGTTTGGAGCGGGTCCACGGGGTCCACGGGTCACGCAGAGTCACGCAGAGTCACGGAGAGGCGCGGGAAGCAACATGACGGTCAAACAGAAGCGTAAGGTCCGGAGCGAGGCGCGCATCAGCTCCGTGGGGGTCCGTGGGTTCGGTGGGGTGTCCCGGAGTCACGTCAGGTCCCGGGGAAGCTCTGGACACGCGCGCACGTCCCACGGAAGTCTCGTATAGTCCCGCAGAAGTTCCACAGTGAAGCTTTAAGTCCCGTTTGTCTGGGGCCGAGGCGAGCCGTGGCGTGACTTTTTGGAGAAATGTGAGGATTCCACGCGAACCCACTCACACTCCTGACACAGACACGCCCGAGAGAGAGGGGGGGGGGGGGGGAGAGGGAGAAGAGAGGGAGAGAGAGAGAAGAGAGAGAGAGAGAGGGAGAGAGAGAGAGAGAGAGAGAGAAGAGAGAGAGAGA
The DNA here is from genome assembly GCA_038363315.1 of Mugilogobius chulae. Classification (NCBI taxonomy): domain Eukaryota; kingdom Metazoa; phylum Chordata; class Actinopteri; order Gobiiformes; family Gobiidae; genus Mugilogobius; species Mugilogobius chulae. Next base: position 22,627,362 of record CM076397.1, on the reverse strand, counting down.
GAGAGAGGGAGAGAGAGAGGGAGAGAGAGAGAAGAGAGAGAGAGGGAGAGAGAGAGGGAGAGAGAGAGAGAGGGAGAGAGAGAGGGAGAGAGAGAGGGAGAGAGAGAGAGAGAGAGAGAAGAGAGAGGGAGGAGAGGAGGAGGAGAGGAGGGAGAGAAAAGAGAGAGAGAGAGAGGGAAGGAGAGAGAAGAGAGGAGAGAGAGAGAGGAGAAGAGAGAGAAGAGGAGAGGAGAGAAAAGAGAGAGAGAAGGAGAGAGAGGAGAAGAGAGAGAAAAGAGAGAGGAAGGAGAGAGAGAGAGAGAGAGACAGAGAGAGAGAGAGGGAGAGGGAGACAGAAGTGGTTTCAGCAACAAAACTGAATCCAGCTTTAAACTGGTTTAGTCCTGATTCAGGCCTGACTCAAACCGTTTCCAGACCCGGTTCAGAACCCGGTCCAGACCCGGTTCAGACCTGGTTTAGACCCGGTCCAGACCTGGTTTAGACCTGGTTCTCTGGCTCTGGTCACAGGCATTAGTTCTTGTTTAGTTTGTCTTTAGTCTGGAGCTGTTCGGATGAATGAAGCTGAGCGCGCACATCCTGACGCTCTGACGCACGCGCGCACACACACACACACACCCCCACACCACACGCGCGTCCGACGCACGCGCACCACATCAGACCCCAGACCCAGGCCACGCCCCTTTTATCCGCCACTCTAATCTCTGGATCAAACCTAAAACAACACGTCCAGCTCAAATGTTCGTGAGTCTGACGCTTCGTTTAGAGTCGCGCCCAAAACTACAACGCTTTGCTCAAAGGCACAATCTCACTCACTCTCTGGAGATTATCAGAACAGTCTCACTCACTCTCTGGAGATTATCAGAACAATCTCACTCACTCTCTGTAAACCAGAGATTATCAGAGTCAGATCAGGGAAATGACACGTTTTCATCAGAACTGTGAGAGTTAAAGTTCTTCTGACGCTGGGAGCTGCTCGTTTCACTGGAAGAAAAGATCATTTTGTTTCAGATTGGACTAAACATTTGACAAACCCCCAGGGCAGCTGTGGCTACAATAGTAGTTTACCACTGACCAGTGTGGGACGAATGAATAATACAAAATGTGAACAATACATTATTATTGAAACTGAAATGTGTTTGAGTCAAAGATCTGAAGCTATGGCAACAGTCCTGCTTCTGCACCGGGGCTAACCACTCTGCCAGCTCTCTCTCTCTCTCCCTCTCCTCTCTCTCTCTCTCTCTCCTCTCTCTCTCCTCTCTCTCTCTCGCCCAGCTGCGGGGAGTTGTGGGTTCGACTCCTCACATTCCTCGACTCTTTGTAAATCAGGACTATTTTACTGAAACTGGAGAGTGTAATTATCATTTTTGGTTTGGACCGCTTCGAGCCGCGGTCAACCTCCTCCTCAACCTCCTCTTCAGACGTATTTATACACTCCTGAAAAACAGAGGGAGGAGGAGGAGAAGAGAGAGAGAGAGAGTGAGAGAGGAGAGAAGAACCAGGAGAAGAGAAGAGAAGAGAACAGAGAGAGGAACCAGAAGAGCCGCGGTCAACCTCCTCCTCAACCTCCTCTTCAGACTTAAATATATACTCCTGAAAAACAGAAGAGAGGAAGGAGAGAGAGGAAGTAGAGAGGAGCACAAGTTTAGATTGATAGTTAGATACTGATGTTGCCGTGGTTACGTGTGGGGCCTGTTCGCAGCGCTAAAACGTCTTTTTCAGCAGGAGTTTATGCACGTTTCTCCACAATTATTAGACCAGTGTTTGTCAAATAAGAAGTATTGTGAATCTTGAAACATGAAGCATAGAAGCTCACTTGTCTCTGTAAAAGGATGAAGGCTGAGTTAATCTGCAGTGCATTGTGGGACCTGTAGTTCAAATTGTGCAGGCCACTTTCAATATTAATGTTGCGTTTGTTCAGTTTGACTGAGCTGGTTCTAACGAGGATCTCTGAGTTCAGACGCTTCAGTCACACCTGCTGCTGCGGCCGGGGTCAGAGGTCACACAGGGTCAGAGGTCACACAGGGTCACAGGTCAGAGGTCAGGCTCACACAGGTGCAGCAGGATCAAGTCTGAACCTGATCATTTTGAAAACCTTTTAACACAAACAGAACAGATTGTTCTGACTCGTCTGTGAAGGTTTGAAACTCATCCTGAGTCTGAACAAGTTCCATCACCACCACTACACCTCTTTCTCTTTCTCTCCTCTCTTCTGTCACAATGTCACAATCTTGACGGGTTATTTCTTACTGAAACCTGGTTAGAACAAGATGGAAATAAGGAACTAATTGAGGCCTCCCCCTAATTTTTCCTTTTCCTATTGTTCCAGACAAAATCAGAAAGGTGGTGGGATTGCCTCTATTTTTTCAAATATCTTCTCCTGCAAAAAAGTGTTATTTGGTTCTTATTCAACCTTTGAGTATTTAGCATTGCTTATGAAAGCTGAAGGCTCTGTTCTTCTGCTCACAGTCTATCATCCTCCCAAATACAAATCTAGCTTTATTGATGAATTTGCAGATTTACTATCCAAGATAACTGTGCAGTATGATTCATTCTTAACTTTAACATTCATCTTGACAACTTAAAGGATCGTCTTACAATTCAATTTCTTGATTTATTGGACAGTTTTGATGTAGTTCAACATATTAAAGGACCTACTCATAATGCAGGCCATACTTTAGACCTGGTTATGTCTAAAGGTCTTACTGTTTGTATAAACTAAATTCTGGACATTGGCATTTCTGACCACTCATGCATATTCTTTAGCATTGCATGGGATCCTAAATTAAAATCTGGAACAAAAGTGGTTAATAAACGTGAAATTCGTGAAGACATATGATAAGTTTGCATCCTTCTACATGAATATCAAAGTTTCTAAAAATGACTGTGAAGCATTACTAGATGATTTTAATGATCAGTTGATCGACATAATGGACAAAATTGCCCCTATGAAGCAAAAAGTTGTTTCTGGTAAACAGAAGAGCCCTTGGTTAAAATCAGGTGAGAACAGCTAAGAGGTCTTGTAGACAGAACGCAAGTGCCGCAAAACTCTGACTACTGTGCATACAAACAAAAACTTGTCAACTATAACAACATAGTTAAAATGACTAGACAGAACTTTTTCTCAAATATCATAAATGAAAATGTTAACAACTCTAGATGTTTATTTAATACTGTTGATAAGTTAATTAACCCGCCAAGATCCTTACCAGTGGAGTTTTACTCCAATAAAAAATGTACCAAAAAGTCTCCGATATTAGGAACAATATTGCAGTAGTAAATAAGACAACAACCACACCCTATGTCAATGTCACCAATAGTTGTGTCAGTAATCTAAATAAGTTTGCTCCCATTCAGGCAAACAAACTGAAAGAAATAGTGAACTCATTAAGTTCAGATACCTGTGCCTTAGATGTCTTGTTTTTAAAAACTGTGTTCAGCTTAATTTGCAACGATCTCCTAACCATTGTTAATCTATCACTATCGACTGGTATTTTCCCCACATCTCTTAAACATGCCATAATAACACCACTGCTGAAAAAGAGCAATCTTGATCCACTAGCCTGTGAGAACTATAGACCGATATCCAACCTGCCATTTTCAGCTAAAGTCCTTGAAAAATCTGTTTATGAGCGACTACTGTCTCATATCAATACCAATAACCTGCTTGATAAATATCAGTCTGTACAGAAACAGCCTTAGTTAAAATTGTAAATGATCTTAAAATGAATACAGATCAAAATAGTGTCTCTACTCTCGTGTTGTTAGACATTAGTGCTGCTTTCGACACTATCGATCACAATATTTTAATAAGCTGTTTGGAAAATTTCATTGGTGTGAAAGGACAGGCCCTTGACTGGCTTATTTCTTACCTAAAACACAGGTCTTTCTCCGTGGCCATTGGCAATTTTAAATCAAATCCCATTATAACGTCTTTCGGAGTTCCACAAGGATCAATCCTTGGACCTCTTCTTTTTAATATCTATATGATACCTTTAATGTCCATTTTAAAAACATTTAATGTTTCTTATCATTCATACGCAGATGACACTCAATTATATGTTTCTGTCTCATCAGCTAATGATTTATTGAGTTGTATCTCCACCAATAAAATATGGATGAAAGAAAATTTTCTTCAGCTTAATGACACAAAAACTGAGATCTTACTTATTGGTCCAAAAGTTTTAAGAGAAAAACTAAGCACACAACTCAACCTTTCAGATTTAAAATTTTCCGAGCACGTCAAAAATTTAGGTGTTATACTTGATCCTGATCTTAATTTTCATAAACAAGTTTTAAATATTACTAAAATTGCTTTTATTCATTTACGAAATCTTTCTAAGATCAGAAGTCTTTTATCCAAACCTGATGCAGAACAATGAGTGCATGCTTTAATCTCTATTCACCTTGATTATTGTAATGCATCTACGCTGGTCTCACTAAGCAACTACTACACAAACTCCAGCTCATTCAAAATACCGCCGCAAGAATTTGTACCAAAGCTTCACGGTTTGATCACATTACACCTATCTTATCTTATCTTCACTTCATTGGCTGCCAGTCAAACAAAGGATTGATTTTAAAATGTTATTGTTAGTTTTTAAATCTGTACATGGCCTAGCCCCATCTTATATTTCTGATTTGCTTTCAGAATAC
>CM076397.1:22612709-22620209 GCA_038363315.1 Mugilogobius chulae | reverse complement strand
ACCGGTCTACAGGCCCAGACCAGGACCCAGACCAGGACTAAACCGGTCTACAGACCCAGACCAGGACCCAGACCAGGACTAAACCGGTCTACAGGCCCAGACCAGGACTTCAACCGGTCTACAGGCCCAGACCAGGACTGAACCAGTCTACAGGCCCAGACCAGGACCCAGACCAGGACTTCAACCGGTCTACAGGCCCAGACCAGGACTTCAACCGGTCTACAGGCCCAGACCAGGACTGAACCAGTCTACAGGCCCAGACCAGGACTTCAACCGGTCTACAGGCCCAGACCAGGACTGAACCGGTCTACAGGCCCAGACCAGGACTGAACCGGTCTACAGGCCCAGACCAGGACTTCAACCGGTCTACAGACCCAGACCAGGACCCAGACCAGGACTGAACCGGTCTACAGGCCCAGACCAGGACTTAAACCGGTCTACAGGCCCAGACCAGGACTTAAACCGGTCTACAGGCCCAGACCAGGACTTAAACCAGTCTACAGGCCCAGACCAGGACTTAAACCAGTCTACAGGCCCAGACCAGGACCCAGACCAGGACTTAAACCAGTCTACAGGCCCAGACCAGGACCCAGACCAGGACCCAGACCAGGACTTCAACCGGTCTACAGGCCCAGACCAGGACTTAAACCGGTCTACAGGCCCAGACCAGGACTTAAACCGGTCTACAGGCCCAGACCAGGACTTAAACCGGTCTACAGACCCAGACCAGGACTTAAACCGGTCTACAGGCCCAGACCAGGACTTAAACCGGTCTACAGACCCAGACCAGGACTTAAACCGGTCTACAGGCCCAGACCAGGACTTAAACCGGTCTACAGGCCCAGACCAGGACTTAAACCGGTCTACAGACCCAGACCAGGACTTAAACCGGTCTACAGGCCCAGACCAGGACTGAACCGGTCTACAGGCCCAGACCAGGACTTCAACCGGTCTACAGGCCCAGACCAGGACTGAACCGGTCTACAGGCCCAGACCAGGACCCAGACCAGGACTGAACCGGTCTACAGGCCCAGACCAGGACCCAGACCAGGACTTCAACTGGTCTACAGAGGGCCTGCAGCTGGAATCAGGGCCAGCTGCAGAAACAGGACTAAACCAGGTCTAAACAAAAACAGTCAAACCAGGACTAAACCTCAAACCAGGTCTAAACCAGGACTAAAACCAGGACTAAACCAGGTCTAAACCAGGACTAAACCAGGACTAAACCAGGACTAAACCAGGACTAAACCAGGTCTAAACCAGGTCTAAACCAGGTCTAACAGTCCAGGACTAAACCAGGTCTAAACCAGGACTAAACCAGGTCTAAACCAGGTCTAAACCAGGACTAAACCAGGTCTAAACCAGGACTAAACCAGGACTAAACCAGGTCTAAACCAGGACTAAACCAGGTCTAAACCAGGTCTAAACCAGGACTAAACCAGGACTAAACCAGGTCTAAACCAGGACTAAACCAGGACTAAACCAGGTCTAAACCAGGACTAAACCAGGTCTAAACCAGGACTAAACCAGGTCTAAACCAGGACTAAACCAGGACTAAAGCAGGTCTAAACCAGGTCTAAACCAGGTCTAAACCAGGACTAAACCAGGACTAAACCAGGTCTAAACCAGGTCTAAACCAGGTCTAAACCAGGACTAAACCAGGACTAAACCAGGTCTAAACCAGGTCTAACCAGGAAACCAGGTCTAAACCAGGACTAAACCAGGACTAAAACAGGTCTAAAACAGACTAAACCAGGACTAAACCAGGTCTAAACCAGGTCTAAAACCAGGTCTAAACCAGGTCTAAACCAGGTCTAAACACAGGTCTAAACCAGGTCTAAACCAGGTCTACACCAGGTCTAAACCAGGTCTAAACCAGGTCTAAACCAGGTCTAAACACAGGTCTAAACCAGGTCTAAACCAGGACTAAACCAGGACTAAACCAGGTCTAAACCAGGTCTAAACCAGGTCTAACAGGACTAAACCAGGACTAAACCAGGTCTAAACCAGGTCTAAACCAGGTCTAAACCAGGTCTACACCAGGTCTAAACCAGGTCTAAACCAGGACTAAACCAGGTCTAAACCAGGACTAAACCAGGTCTAAACCAGGACTAAAGAACAGCTCAGATGAGTTTATTTGTGACGCAGATGAAACAGGAGCTGATTGGTCGTTTGTCATTTAAATCTAACTTCACTCTCTTCACATTAAAGTGTTTTATTCTGGTGAACACAGTTTTTAGCCGTGCTATTATAAGTCTAGATTTAGTTGTGTTTTCAATCATTGGACCTTGTGGAAGTGCATGAGTCAGTTCTAAACACAGTGGAAGTGGCTTTGAGCAGCTTTAGTCTCTACAGTGAGTCTCAGTGTCATTAAGAGGTTGTGTTCTCAGTGGGCGGAGCCACTTTGTCCTGTGGAATAGCAGGTGACCAGACTTTTTGAGCCACTCCCCTCGGGCAGGAGGCTACGGTCCATCTGGACCAGAACCTCACGTCACAAGAACAGTTTCTTTCCCTCTGCTGTTGGACTCATGAACACTCCATAAACCTGCGACTCTGTTGATCTCCTGCATTGTCACTTTAACAGTCACATCATCACCTGTCACTTTATTCACTTTATTCATTCATTTATTCATTCATGTTAGTATTACCTCTTGCACTGATAGATGCACTGTTGTTCTGATTATGTGTATATTTTTATTGGCCTATTTTTGCTGCCCTTATACTTGATATTTTTTACTCTTTAGATTCTTTATCTTTATTTGTGTTTTCTGTGTTATATGTTGCACTTTAGCACCGCAGCTAGTTCCTAGTCTGTGAATTCTGTTTGTTCACTGACAATGGCAATAAAAGTCTTTCTGATTCTGATTTCTGTTTTAAAACTGTTCGTCTGACACATTCAGTGATTTGGACTTTTGTATCACCTCAGTCTGGTCTGGTTCTAGTCCTGGTCTGAGTCTGAAAAACCCAAAAAGCTGTGTTTGCAGCAGGTTAGACTGAGACCATTTGGAAACATCCAGGTGTGAGTCTGAGTCCCAAAAGGTCTGAGAGTTACGTCAGAGAAACAATTCAGAGTTTTATCAAGTTAGAGAGAGAGAGAGAGAGAGAGGGTGTCACAACCTGAGGGACAACCACAACAAGCACACATCTGATACAACCACCTGACCTGTGTGTGTATGTATATATATGTATATATTGTTATTTAGAATATTGATTGCTGTTTATATTGTTGTTATTACTGTTATTATTGTTATTTTTGCTTTGGCAATGTTGTTGTGCAATCGTGCCAATAAAGCCTTTTGAAATTGAAAATTGAAATTGAGAGGGGAGGGGGGTGAGACAGAGAGAGAGAGAGAGAAGTAGAACAGGGAGGAGAGGAAAAGGGGCAGAGGATAATGGAGAGATGAGAGGACGAATGCAGGAGAGGAGAGAGAAACAGAAGACAAAAAGAGCAGAGAAAGAATGGAAGAGAGGAGAGAAGAAAAGAGGACAAGAGAGAGAGAGAGAAAGAGGGGGAGGAGAGAGAGAGGGGGAGAGAGAGGGAGAGGAGGAGTAGAGAGAGGAGAGGAGAGGAGAGAGAGAGGAGAGAGAGAGAGAGAGGAGAGAGAGAGAGAGGAGAGAGAGAGAGAGAGAGAGGAGAGAGAGAGAGAGAGAGAGGAGAGAGAGAGAGAGAGAGAGAGAGGGAGAGAGAGAGAGGAGAGAGAGAGAGGAGAGAGAGAGAGAGAGAGGAGAGAAAGAGAGAGGAGGAGGGGGTCTCGGGGTAAAAGTGCAGCAGAAGCACATTTTTGGAGTAAAGTGAATTTGAGAAAGAACTGAGGCCTCAGAGTAAACACAGGTGTGGGGGGGGGGGGGGGGGGGCAGAGGGGGGGGTAGAAGAGGGGGGGGGGGTTCAGAGGGTCTAAGACAAACACAGGTGTGAGGGTTTAATGTTCTGCTGAGGAGCCTCTGAGCAACACACTTCTGTCACACACTTTAGCTCAGCCGCGAGCAGAGAAAAGGGAAACACTGATGAGTCAAAGTTCCTCCTGTAAACCTGCTTCACCAGAGCCACGTTTAAAGTTTGTGTTTTAAGTTTCCTGATGCAGCTGCTCATCACCAGAGTTTGTCACGAGAAACTAACATCACCACCACTTATTATTTGTCTGATTTTTATTTGTTTCTTTCTGTTTGTGGTCATTTGTTCTAGTTGTTTCTTTGGGTTTTTATTTCCACACTCACATTTACTTATTTATTTTTTCTCCTTCAGGTCTCAGGTCTGTTCCACTCGGTGACATCATCAGGTGTGACGCTGCGTTGGATTCATGTAAGAAACGTCTTTATTTCTTCTGATTGTAAAATTTAAATTCTGCTGATTTTCTCACAAATCAGCAGCGCCCTCTGGTGGAAGAACAGGAAACAACAGACTGCTGCTAAAAAGACAAAAAGGAAAAAAATACACACAAAAAAAAAACTATAAAAAAAAGTCAAAGAAATGACAAAAGACGAACATTTACAAATAAAAAAAAAAATAAGAAAACCAATACATTATAAAATATATAAAAAAAAACAAAAATAAACACCAAAAAATGTAAGAAAAATCTACAATTGAAAAAAAAAGTTGAGCTTGTTGTTGTTTTGATTCTGTTTTAGAAAAGTGAAGATTAACCCTTTGACCTCTGGTGGCCTGCACAAACACTTTACACTCTAAGTTTAACAGGTTTACACTTTTACACTTTTACAGGTTTACATGACACTAACCCTGACCTCCAGTGAACTCTGAAAAACTCAATTAAATGAATGAAACTATGATCAGCCTCGTGTGAGTCACAGCTCCATTCACTTCCATTAAACATGAATATTTAACTGAATTATTAGTGTAACACAACCCAACCCACAACCAACCCACAACTACAACCAACACAACCAACCCACACTACAACCAACCCACAAAACCAACTACAACCCAACCAACACAACTACAACCAACCACAACCAACTACACCAACCACCCTACAACCAACCCACAACCAACTACAACCTACAACTACAACCAACTACAACCAACCCACCACACCAACCCACACCAACTACAACCAACCCCAACACAACCAACCCCAACCAACCAACCACAACCAACCCACAACTACAACCAACCCACAACCAACTACAACCAACCCCACCTACAACCAACCACAACACAACCAACACAACCAACCCACAACCACAACCAACCAACCCACAACCAAAACCAACCAACCCACAAACCAACACAACCAACCCCAACCACACAACCAAACACCAACCAACCACAACCAACCCACAACCAACCACAACCAACCCACACCCAAACCCACAACCAACACAACCAGCCACAACAACCCACAACCAACTACAACCAACTACAACCAACAACCAACCCACCAACAACCAACCAACCCAAACACAACAACAAACCAACCCACAACACAACCACAACAACCAACCCACAACACAACCAACACCACCAAACAACCAACCCACACCAACCAAAAAACCAACACAAACCAACCCACAACCAACCAACCAACCAAACACAACCAACCCACAAACCAACACAAACCAACCAACAACACAACAAACAACCAACACAACCACAACCAAACAACAAAACCACCCACAAAACCAAAAACCAACCCACAACACACCCACAACCACACAACCAACCAAACACCAACCCACAACCAACCAACCAACCCACAACCAAACAAACCAACCACCAACCAACCACCAACCACACCAACCAACCCACCAACAACCAACCAACCAACCCAACCCAACCAACCCAACCCAACAACCAACCACCAAAACCAACAACCAACCAACCAACCAACAAACCACCAACCAACAACCACAACCAAACAACCAACACCAACACAACCAACCAACCAACCACCAAACCAACCCACAACAAACCAACCAACCACAACCAAACCAACCACCAACCCACAACCAACCAACCCAACCAACCCAAAACACCCAACCCAACAACCAACCAACCCCACACAACCCCAAACACAAACCCAAACCAACACAAACACCCACAACACAAACCAACCACACCCAACCAACCCAACCAACAACCAACCACCACAACCAAACACAACCAACCCAACACAACCACACCCCACAACCACAAAAAAACCAAAAAACCCCAACACCAACCACAACCAATACAACACAACCCACCCAACCCAACCAACACCCAACAAACCCCCACAACCAAACACAACCAAACCACACACCCAACCCCACAACAACACAACCAAACCCACAACCAAAACAACCAACAAACCACCACCAACACAAACAACCACAACCACACCCAACCCACAACCAAACCACAACCAAACAACAACCAACCCACAAACCAACCACAACCAAACAACCAACCCACAAACAACCAAACCAACCCACAACCAACACAACCACCACAACCACCAACACAACCACAACCAACAAACCAACAAACAACCACAACCAACCCACAACCCACACTACAAACCAACTACAACCCAACACAACCAACCCACAACAACAACTACAACCAACCCACAACCAACCAACTACAACCAACTACAACCAACCCACAAACTCAACCAACCAACCCACAAACTACAACAACCACAACCAACTACAACCAACCCACAACTACAACCAACTACAACCCAACCCCAAAACAACACAAAACCACAACCAACTACAACACCAAACCACAACAACCACAACACACTACCCCAACCCACAACACAAACCAACCACTAACCAACCCACAACCCAACCACAACTACAACCAACCCACAACCAACTACAACCAAACCACACAACCAACCACAACCAACCCACACAACCAACAACCAACACAACCAAACAACAACCCACAACCCCAAACAAACCAAACCAACAACCAACACAACCAACACCACAACCAACACAACAACCAACCAACACAACCAACCCACAACCAACACCAAACCACCCACAACACAACACAAAACCACACCCACAACAACCAACACAAACCAACCACAACCAACACAACCAACACAACCAACCCACAACAACCCAACCCCACAACCAACCACAACCAACCCACAAACAACAACCCACCCAACTACAACCAACCCACAACCCACAACCAACCCACAACCAACTACAACCAACCCACAACCAACTACAACCAACAACCACAACCAACAAACAACCCACAACCCACCAACACAAACACCCACACAACCAACACAACCAACCACACCAACCCACACCCACCAAAACCCACAACCAACACAACCAACACAAAACAAAACAAAAACCAACCCACAACCAACCACAACCAACAACACACCAACACCAACCAACCCACAACCACCCACAACCAACTTACAACCAACCCACAGACCAACCGCGACAAACTACCCACAACCAAACAGACTCCAACCCCTAACACAACTCTACACAACCAACCACAACCACCCCCACAAACCAACT
>CM076397.1:22553702-22591899 GCA_038363315.1 Mugilogobius chulae | reverse complement strand
TCTATACCAGGTAGGTCTATACTAGGTCTGAACCAGGTCTGAATTAAACTAGGACTAAACCAGTAATAAAACAGGTCTAAACTAGGTAGATCTAAACTAGGTCTAATCCAGGACTAAACCAGGTCTAAACTAGGACTAAAGCAGGACTAAGTCATGTCTAAGTTAACCCAAAGTTAGGTCTAAGGTAGGACTAAACCAGAACTGAACCAGGTCTAAAGCAGAACTAAAGTGGATCTAACATGGGTCTAGATCAGGACTACAGTAGGACTAAACCAGGACTAAACCAGGACCAAACTAAAGTGGATCTAACATGGGTCTAGATCAGGACTACAGTAGGACTAAACGAGGACTAAACCAGGACCAAACTAAAGTGGATCTAACATGGGTCTATATCAGGACTACAGTAGGACTAAACCAGGACTAAACCAGGACCAAACTAAAGTGGATCTAACATGGGTCTAGATCAGGACTACAGTAGGACTAAACCAGGACTAAACCAGGACCAAACTAAAGTGGATCTAACATGGGTCTATATCAGGACTAGATCAGGACTAAAGCAGGACTGACCTGGGCACTCCGGGGGGCGGGGCTCTGTTGGGACGGCTGGGCGGAGTCGGGTCAGGTGACACTGCAGGTCGACCTGGAGCAGCAGCAGGTCCAGGTCTGGCTCCGGGTCTGGGAGGTCCAGGAGGAGGAGCTCTGCGCTGAGGAGTGGGACTGGACATGGGAGACCTGCTGCAGACACACATTATCAAACAAAAGGCTCTTTCACACCAACACAACCTCCGTCTGTGGCTCTGGAGTCTGTTCAAGTCTCTCTGCAGAACAAATGCAGAGTGTTCATGTGTGTGACGTAAGACTCGACCAAAAAGACCAAACATGAGCTGCGTCCGAGTCGTTGTCAAACTCTGACGGAGAACTGAAGTTTCTAATCTTACCTCATGGTTTAAACTCAACTTCCCTCCACAGTCAGGTCTTTTCCTCAGACCAAAAAGTCATTCTCCTCCGTTTAAACTCATGTAAATAACAATCCACGCTCGCCTAAACACTGTTTTTTCTGTAGGTGTCATTTTGGGTTTTCCTGCGCACTAATTCACTGGTTCTACTGTGGGTCAGTCAAACAACTACATGTGTCCTAACTGCAAAAGTGACCAAACCGGTTCAGACTGGTGTGAAAGAGCCTTTACAAAGAAGAAAACTGGACCCAAAACCCAAACTCAAGCCAACAATTATCTAGACCAGGAGTCTCCAACCTTTTTCACCAGGAGAGCTACTTTTGCAGAAGAAAACTGGTGACAAGCTACTTCTGTTAGTGATGAATACAAATTTAAGTTAACTGTGGCATAGTTATGAGGCCTACATGAAATTGTAGTCAAAATCTATTTAAAAGTGGACACAATTAGGCATCTAAAGATACTTTTACAGTACAAATAGGCACGTAGTAAAGAAGCTTTAAGTAGAGTAATAAAGCATCATTTGTATGATTCTAAAATCATTCGGCGAGCTACTTGAAAGGTGGTGGCGAGCTACAGATTGGAGACCCCTGATCTAGATAGACTTTTTTCATCCCTGAACAGGGAAATTCAGACTATTTATCTGTTTCTCTGTTTGTCTGTGTCCAGTCAGAGGACCAGTGTCTGTGTGTGTCTGTGTGCAGTGTATTTACCTGCGTCCTGACGCAGGCCTGTGCGTGTATATACAGTATGCGTCCTGCGTGTGCGTGTATATGCGTGTATATAAATACCTGCGTCCTGCGTGTGCGTTTATATACAGTATGTATATAAACGTGTATACGTGTGCGTGTATTTACATGCGTGTATATGCGTATATATGCGTGTATATAAATACCTGCGTCCAGGGCCGGCTTAATGTTTTGGAGGCCCTAGGCTACTATATTTTGAGGCCCCTCCAGTGCTCGCAATAGCCCTCATCAGGAATTCAGATGGCGCCCCCAAGGCGCAGACTGACAACTGGCTAACAGGCTGAAATAAAGTGATTCATTAAATAACAGTTTATATATATATTGGGGGGGATTGGGGGTCCCCCCAGGAGATTTTGCTTAAAATAAAAGTTATTTCCTGCATTTTGGTGGATTTTAGAGAAGATTTTGTTGCTTTTTACTCAGTTCCTGGCCACTATTATTTGTAATATTATTATTTCAACATGATTTAGCAGTAGCTAATTTAGTAAGTTTTACCTTACAGAAAATTTCCAGGTTAGAATTAAGCTAAACTATTTCTGCGGTCTCAATGTCAAGCAAATCTATGGCTAACAATGTTAAAATGATTTTTGTAAAGATGTGTGCAATTTTAAAACACAGTGGAGCACTTTGTACCTTAGAAATCAGTGTGTTTTCAGTTTTAGAGAAGAACATGGCCTAAATATGAACTAACTGTGTCTGAAACAAGTGTGAAAACAACAAAACACAGTTCCAGATATGTTTTACATGTGAAAACTGTGTTAAAATATACACCCAATTTTTTTGTGTATGGGCTCTTTAATTTCCTCCTCTCTTCTGCTGCTTCGCGGCAAAGAGCGCTCTCACGTCACGCACACATGAAGCAGAGTGGCTCACGCTAAAATAGTCTACAGAAGCTTGTTTTTGGACACTTCTCTTTGGAATAATTTGACAGAAATGCGGGCAGCAATGCGTCGCGCTTGGTCGCGGTGATTTGCGCTATTAAACTAAATCTGTTGAATTGTTTGTTCATCAGCTTTTACTGATCGTATCTCCGAGAATACATGTCGGATTGACCCGAAACAAAGACTGGCTGATAGCTTGTGGCGTGTAGAACATGTTTTAGGGCAGGGGTCTCAAACTCAAATGCAGCTGGGGCCGAAATGATCGGAGACAAATTGGTCGAGGGCCGCATTTTTAAAAATTCTGACCTGCTATGATATTAATAAGGTTATTAGGCGGTAAACCCTCCAATACAACATACAGCCTACAATAAATTCACATTAAGTATTTTGCATTGCACTTTACACTACTGTCTTCAATGTAATGAAAAAAAAAAAAAAAAGTAAATTAATGTGTGCAAACAGGGTCACACTGTCCTCCCTGGGGAATTTTTGGCTAAATTGCAGGTAATTTGCTGTATTCTGGTGTATTTCAGAGGTTTTATTGTCACATCTCAACAAAATAAAACTTCCATAGTTTTATTTTCCAGTCTGGTTTAGGCTGTGTGTTTCCTCTTGTGCTCTTCACACATGAACCTTCAATCTGTTTCACAAACACCACAGACCTTTTGTTGGGTGCTCACCTTACTACTAAATTAGGTATTGCACTCTGAATTGAATCAGGACAAGAAGCATAGTCTTTCGTTGCTTTTATTTTTAACAACGCGGCTCCCACTACATGCCGCTCAGAGGCGCTTCATATTAGAACTCATTACGTCATCACGTAAGCACGTAATTTCACCGTCAGTCACATCAGTACATGACACCTTTGTCTGGACATCTGAACACAGGTGTTTAGGCTATACTGATGACGATTAGATATTTATGGAACCGCGTATGCGTCGCCGTGTGCGTGTGCGTGCGTGCTGCCGCGTGCGTGTGGCCGCGTGCATGTACTCGCGGTGCCGGTTCGCATCGCTAACGTCTTTTTCAACAGGAGTTTCTGCACGTTTCTCCGTGGACATTAGATCAATTTTCGTCAAATAAAAAGTGGTGTGTAGCTTGACACACGAGGCACTTCATTATGACATCGAACTTATTCAGGGAAGCTCACCTGTCTGCATGAAAAGAAGAATCAACATCTGTGCCTTTCTGTTGTAAAGGAGCAGCTTGTTTACGCTGTGACAGTCTCTCCTCTCGTGTCTGAAGCTTCTCCTCTCAGAATCCGCCTGAGCTCTGTCCGTTTCTTTGTTGAGGAAAGTTTAAAAGTGATTCTTCAGTTCTCATTCATCTCTCTGTCGTGTTTGTGTTTAGCTGCTGCTGCACGGGGCAGCGGGGAGGAGCTGAGGCTGCGCTACGCTGCAGTGCATTGTGGACCTGTAGTTCAAATAGTTACTTGCGGGCCGCATTCAATATTAATCTGAAATCACGCCGCGGGCCGCATTAAATCATCTCGGGGGCCGCGAGTTTGAGACCCCTGTTTTAGGGTGTCTAAGTTGCGTCCAGAGTCTTGGATTTCCCGCTGTATGCTGTGAATGATCTTTCCAGAGTCTCTCTCTCTCTCTCTCTCGCTCTCTCTTTCTCACAGCGCAGCAGTACGGACCCTCTCTCTTAGTATTTGCAAAAGACACTAACTTTTTTATTTAACTTGTGCCAATAGAATTGTAATGTGTTCAATCATAAAAATATACATAACACTTTCTAATAGCAATTTTGCTTTTGCTTTTCAGAACATATTTTAATGTAGATACATTTTGAAGTGCTGCTCACTGAGGCCCCTGCTGGCGGAGGCCCTAGGCTGCAGCCTATGTAGCCTAATGCCGTAAGCCGGCCCTGCCTGCGTCCTGCGTGTGCGTTTATATACAGTATTTACCTGCGTCCTGAGGGCAGACCTGTGCGTGTGCGTGTATTTACATGCGTGTATATGCGTGTATATAAATACATACCTGCGTCCTGAGGGCAGACCCTGCACCTGGAGCCAGGAGTCGTCCACAGGAGGAGGACAGGCCGTGGTCACTGTGGACGAGCTGATGTCTCCGATAATGTTCAGACCTTCTTTAAGAGCGTGATACATCCTGAGCATGTCCTCCCTGTGCTGCGCCTGGAATAACACGCAACAAAACACGCTTAAACACATACAAGAGAACATACAACACATCCTAAGCGACACGCAACAACACACGCTTCCTTCAGAACATACTAACACTCTAAGCCCTGGGGCGGCGCTTTTCCATTTGGGTCTAGCAGCTGATAACACTGAACTGAACTGCTCAAGCTCACACTAAAAGCCCCAATAGTGACTTAAAGGTGCACTTTGCAACTTTCTGGAGGTGAAAAATGAACCAGAATGACCCCGGGCTCACACTGGTTACAGTCCAGCTCTGGTACAGTTGGACCGGTCTGGCTCTGGCTCTGGGTTAGTCCTGCTGCAGTCACAGGCTCTGCTGCCGACCTCACAGACCCTGAACTCACCGAGGTTTTACACGATGGCTGACAGATGTGTATAAAGAACACAAGCGCTGAGTTTTGGGCTTATTTCACCTCAGTTCAGTTTGTGTCTGATTTTTCGCCCACAATGGATAAACACGGGAGGTTTATTTACATTCTATGTGTTACATAATCGTGTAAATGTCGTAGTTTGTATTATTAGTGGAAACGTAATGATTTTATTTTGAAAATCACCAGATTCACTTCACCCGCGCTGGCTTGGTTTCCTGTTTATCGTGTCTTGTTTTCACAACTTCATCTAAAGGGCTCCGGTGGCTCCGGCGTCCGGCCAAAATTTGAAACAAACGAAACGTATTCGGAGCACCGGATTGGCCGTACCGGAGACACCGGACTGGACTGTAGCCGTGTGAGTCACTCTGGGCTTTTACAGTTAAGTAAAGACTCCGACGGCTGCACCGGAGTTGGACTGGAGCAGTGTGAGGTCAGACAGTTAAATAATAATAAAACACAATGTGGAAAAAATACAGCCACACTAGCTACTTTTCTGTAGAAACAAACATGGGCCCTTTTCCAGGACTAATAATGGTCAACATTGTGGCCATTAAGTCTGTTCAGAGTGAAAACGCAGATTTTATAATTTATTTAGTGCAACAAAGAAATCTAAATGACAAAAATATGCTTTTATTCAAGCTAATTTTTGGTCACATTCTTTCGTTTAGACCAGGTTTAGACCGGGTTTAGACCGGGTTCAGACCGGGTTCAGACCGGGTTGAGTACCTGCTCCTGAGACTCCTCCATCAGAGAGTTCTGGTCTCCACACGAGTAAAGCTGAGCCAGAAGATCTGAGTGAATGAACTCTTTAGTCTGAAAGAAAAACAGAGAAAAGAGAGAGTTAAAGAGGAGAAGAGAGGAGGAGAGAGAGAGAGAAGATAGGAGGAAGGAGAGAGAGAGGAGAAGAGGAGAGGAACAGAGGAGAGAGAGAGAGGGAGAGAGGAGAGGAGGGAAAGAGAGAGAGAGAGAGAGAGAGAGAGGGAGGAGAGAGAGAGAGAGAGAGAGAGAGAGAGAGAGAGAGGGAGAAAGAGAGAGTGAATTAAAGAGGAGAGGAGGAAAAGAGAGGAGAAGAGGAGAGAGAGTGTGTTAAGAAGAGAGGAGGGAAAGAGAGAGAGAGAGGAGAGGAGGAAGGAGAGAGAAAGGAGAGGAACAGAGGAGAGAGAGAGAGAGAGAGAGAGAGGAGAAGAGGAGAGGAAGGAAGAAAGGAGAGAAAAAGGAGGAGAAAGAGGAAAAGAGGAGAGGAGGGCAGGAAGGGGAGAGAAGAGAAGGTAGAGAAACATTTAAGATGATGTCATACTCAGACTGATGATGTCATACATATATAGATGATGTCATACGTATATAGATGATGACGTCATACGTACGTTGTTGACCATCAGGTGCATGATGGTCTTATATGTATATATATAAATGATGTCATACGTGGGTTAGGATGATGATGATGTCATAGGCGTGTAGATGATGTCATACGTATATAGATGATGTCATACGTATATAGATGATGTCATACTTACGTTGTTGACCATCAGGTGCATGATGGTCATACGTGGGGTTAGGATGATGATGATGTCATAGGCGTGTAGATGATGTCATACGTATATAGATGATGTCATACGTATATAGATGATGTCATACTTACGTTGTTGACCATCAGGTGCATGATGGTCATACGTGGGGTTAGGATGATGATGATGTCATAGGCATGTAGATGATGTCATACGTATATAGATGATGATGTCATACGTACGTTGTTGACCATGAGGTGCATGATGGTCTTGGGCACCAGGTCTCGGACGGTTCTGTGGATGATGGACAGATACGAGTCCACCAGGTTCCTCACGATCTCCACCTGTCGCTCCAACTGTGGGTCCAGACTGTGGATGTGTCCGTCTCCTGTGGACTCTTCTGAGTCCGCCTGAGGGGAGAGACAAGAACCGGGTCAGAACCAGGACCAGGACCAGGACTAAACCAGGTCTACAGCAGGTCTACAGCAGGTCTACAGCAGGTCCCGAATCAGCCTGGAGAGAGAGAGAAACAGGGTCACAGACAGGTCCAGACTGTGGATGTGTCCGTCGCCCGTGGACTCTTCTGAGTCCGCCTGGGGGAGAGAAGAACCGGGTCAGAACCAGGACCAAGACCAGGACTACAGCAGGTCCTCTGAATCGGCCTGGAGAGAGACAAGAACCGGGTCAGAACCAGGACTAAAGCAGGACTAAACCAGGACTACAGCAGGTCTACAGCAGGTCTACAGCAGGTCCCGAATCAGCCTGGAGAGAGAGAGAAACAGGGTCTAAACCAGGTCCAGACTGTGGATGTGTCCGTCTCCTGTGGACTCTTCTGAGTCCGCCTGAGGGGAGAGAAGAACCGGGTCAGAACCAGGACCAGAACCAGGACCAGAACCAGGACTACAGCAGGTCCTCAATCCGCCTGGAGAGAGAGAGAAACCAGGTCAGAAACAGGACTAAACCAGGTCTACAGCAGGTCCTGAATCCAGCTGGAGAGAGAGAGAAACAGGGTCTAAACCAGGTCCAGACTGTGGATGTGTCCGTCTCCTGTGGACTCCTCTGAATCGGCCTGGAGAGAGACAAAGACCGGGTCAGAACCAGGACTAAACCAGGTCTACAGCAGGTCCAGAACCAGGTGAGATGTTCCGTGGAGCTTGGCTGACATAGAGAGTGTTTTTGGTTAAATAAAAGCGTTAAAATATCATGTTTCATCCTAAAAAAGAAACGTGCAGTCACTCATTCACATCTCCTCCAAACGCCCAAATAAGGACACACGCAGGTCATGTGACTGTGAGAGCCAATCAGAAAACAGACTCACCTTCTCCTTCTCTTTGTCCTGCAGCACAAACACACAAACACAAACACAAGATTAGACTCAGAGCTGGAGAATAACAAAGTGTTTCTGAGAGTCTGGACTTTACTTGAGTTAGATTATGACTTTGGTGCTTAAAGGGTTAAACAAGTTGAAATTCTAATAATCCAACAACAAACTAAATGACATTCTAGTTATTTCATTGTTTCTGCTCATTAACACCAACTTTGTACTTTATTATTTAAATAAACTGTCAGTGGTGTATTTTTGTTCTTTTACTCAAATAAACCAGTTTCAGCTGAACTTGTACAAGTGTTACACAAGTTTTACAAGCTTTAGTTTTAGTTCATTTGGAATATTGTAGTGTGTGATCCATAAGATCCAGCAAACCTAGAATAGAGCTGCTAGACTCATGGCTGACAGTGGAACTAATAATGTCTGTACTTACATTTGAAATGTCATTATTGTGAATATTAAGTTTGTGGTGATAATGTGATTGTGTGGTTTTATGTAGAAAAGGAGTTGTGGCTGCGGCAAAAACTACTGGGGATCCGGAATAAAAGAAATACCAGTCATTTTTAGACAAATAACTGTATTTTTACTTTAAAGGAACTCCGAATATTTACATAAATAGATGGAAAATACTTCGCGTAGGTATACTTACTAAAAAGTAGAACTTAAAGTAAACAAATATTCGCCGTTTGACGTAAAATTGTTATGTTTACAACAACTTCCTGATATTACGGGCGCCGCCATCTTGAGGTGATGACGCAGAATCGTGAGACGCACTGGCGCAGTGAGCGTCAGTCGTGAGACGCACTGGAGCAGTGAGCGTCGGTCGTGAGACGCACCGTTGGTCTGGTTAACAGGAGCGTCAGTAGTGTTTCGTCTGGTTAACAGGAGCGTCAGTAGTGTTTCGTCTGGTTAACAGGAGCGTCAGTAGTGTTTCGTCTGGTTAACAGGAGCGTCAGTAGTGTTTCGTCTGGTTAACAGGAGCGTCAGTAGTGTTTCGTCTGGTTAACAGGAGCGTCAGTAGTTGATCTGGTTAACAGGAGCGTCAGTAGTGTTTGTAAAATGGTACATTGTGTGGCTTTTGGGAGAAAACAAGGAGAATGTTTAAGCTTTCATAACTTTCCTCGTAGTTACACGATTCGACGTCATACTACCCATAATGCACTGCGTTGTAAACAATGATGGCGTCTGCCGTGAAAATATATTTCTTAAAAGTTTAATAAAACGGTAGATTTTTCAGATTATTTTCGTGTGTATTTATATCTTTGATGATATAAGGAAAACTCAAAAACAAACATTACAAAATTCTCGGGGTTCCTTTTAAGTAGTGAACTTGAGTACTTTTGCTATTTCTGATCAGGCCTGAGGACAGACGACCTGAGGACCAGACTCACCACACTGAGGACCTGAGGAGGACCTGAGGAGGACCTGAGGAGGACCTGAGGAGGACCAGACTCACCACACTGAGGACCTGAGGAGGACCTGACTCACCACACTGAGGACCTGAGGAGGACCTGACTCACCACACTGAGGACCTGAGGAGGACCTGAGGAGGACCAGACTCACCACACTGAGGACCTGAGGAGGACCAGACTCACCACACTGAGGACCTGAGGAGGACCTGACTCACCACACTGAGGACCTGAGGAGGACCTGAGGAGGACCAGACTCACCACACTGAGGACCTGAGGAGGACCAGACTCACCACACTGAGGACCTGAGGAGGACCTGAGGAGGACCAGACTCACCACACTGAGGACCTGAGGAGGACCTGAGGAGGACCTGAGGAGGACCTGAGGAGGACCTGAGGAGGACCAGACTCACCACACTGAGGACCTGAGGAGGACCTGAGGAGGACCTGAGGAGGACCAGACTCACCACACTGAGAACCTGAGGAGGACCTGAGGAGGACCTGAGGAGGACCAGACTCACCACACTGAGGACCTGAGGAGGACCTGAGGAGGACCTGAGGAGGACCTGAGGAGGACCTGAGGAGGACCTGAGGAGGACCAGACTCACCACACTTCTCTCTGGATAAACTCCGGCTCTGAGGAACGAGGCCTTCCAACTGTCGACCTCCTCCTGAGACTCTGAGGCCAACTCCAGCTGACGGTAGTCTTTGTACACGTTTCTACGGCAACAACACAGAGTTATGAGCTATAGGACCTGAGTTATGACATGAGGTATGACCTGAGTGGATGCACTGATCCGATACTGAATGAATGATTTATTTCTTTAGCTCATTTACACAAACACACGTCCTCCAAAGCTCTTCACAGTGAGATGAACCCTCCCTCCTCACTCAGAGACAGAAGAGATTCACCTAAACCCCTGGCGCCTCAACCTCCGACCACCACCAAGTGTTCCCTAACATGCAGGTTATTGGTTTATGGGGAAACCGGAGGAAACTCACCCAGAGCACTAACCACTCTGCCACCGTGTTGCCGGGACACTGGGATCAGATATTCATTTTGCTGGATCGGTATCGGCCGCATGATATCGGTTCAGCTGGTATCGGCTGCATGATATCGGTTCAGCTGATACAATAGAGGAACCCTATTGAAGGCTGCTACGGACGTGGTGGTGGCAGAGTGGGTTAGCGCTCTCGCCACACATCTATAAGGTTGCAGGTTCGACTCCCGCTCAGCTCAGGCCTTTATGTGTGGAGTTTGTCTGGTTTCCTCCGGTTTCTCCGACAACAAACGACACGACGCAGGTGAAGAGACGCTCAGTGACGGTCGGAGGTCAGAGGTTAAAGCTCCAGGTGTTTAGACGTTTGAACGGACTCCGCCTAAACTCTGGTAAAGTTCATTTTTAATTAAACTATCTTTAATCGTCCAAACTCTGGTAAATGTGGCTTGATTCAGACTCAAGATTTAACAAAAGACTTTACGCTGTCAAGAGTTTACTTTCAGGAGTTGGGTTTGTTTAAGGCCATGTCTCCTGTTGTCTCCTGTTGTCTTTTATGCATGTTCGTGCTGGGTGGTCCAGGCTCTGTATTTGTCTTACTGGGCAGTTCTGGTGCAGGGGCGCCTCTAAAGGGGGGCCTGGAGGGGCCTGGGTCAGCCCTGGATTGTAATGAGCATGCATTCTGCAAAATAATGTTTTTATATCATATTATGTCAGCCTTTATTTAGCTTACATTAGACAATAAAATAAAATAAAATAAATGAAAAAATCTAAATGCAAAGATTAAAAAAAAGATTAAATAAGCAAATAAATAATTAAAGGCCAGGTTAAAAAATGTTATCAAGTTTTAAAGGTGCACTGTGTAACTTTTTGATTTGATAGATTTGAATAAAAGCAGCTTTAGTCGTGTAGACGTCTTTGTGGCACTAAATAAATAATAAAGATCAGTGTCTTTACTTTGAGTGAGTTTGTATGGCCACAAAATGGACTGTTTTTGTCCTGGAGGAGGCACTCTCGTGTTAAAGAGGTTGGTGTAGCTGTGTTTTTCACTTTATGGCATAAAATATATTTAGACCCATTCAGAATGTCTCAAAGTCTAGTTTGAACTTTAATTGTATTGTTGACTTTTAACCTCCAGAAAGTTCCACAGTGGACTTTTAAAACAGATCTAATGACATAATAACATTTTCATAACTGTCTGAGACAACCTCAAAGTGCACCAAATTACTTAAATTGTAGTTTGTTATCTTAAAATTTTTCTGGGGGAGGACCCCCAGACCCCCTCTTATAGTCACCTTTATTCACCCCTTTTTCAAACTCTGAAGGTTTGTCTGCCTTCAGAACTGCTGACCTTGTTTCTTGTACACCAGTGTGTCTGACACTGCTTCTCAGTTTAGCTTTAAATAAGATTTAATAATAATAATGTTGTAAATAAAAAATAACACATTTTTGTCTTTTAATGCTCAGGGGCTTAGCCCCCCAAACACAAAATCCTAGGAACGCCCCTGGTGACTAGAGTCAGTCAGAGGTCAGAGGTCACGTGTGGTTGGGGTCGTGCGGGTCAGAGGTCAGAGGTCACCTGTGGTCGGGGTTGAACAGGGCGAAGATGTGTTTGCTGGACATGAAGCTCTTCTCGATGTCCTTCAGCTTCAGGTTGTCCACGGGCAGCATGTACTTCTTCTCCTTCTCCTGCAGGGGTCACACACACAGGCAGGGGTCAGGCAGGGGTCACACACACAGGCAGGGGTCGGGGGTCGCTCACCTCGTCGTCCTTGTACCACGACAGAGCCTCGGCCGTCAGAACGAACCAGTAATCTTTAGCTCCGCCCTTCATGATGCCGATGTTGTTGATGGTGAGCCAGCCTTTACGGATCACCTGTGGGCGGAGTCAGAGGTGTGAGGGGCGGAGTCAGGGGGAGAGGGGGAGGAGTCAGGGAGAGGGGGGAGGAGTCAGGGAGAGGGGTAAAGACAGAGAAGAGAGATGATTGGTTCTAAAGGTTTTGGCTAAGACATTTGGATCCAGAGGTGATCACATGACGTTATTACATTTTAACGAACTGGCCCCGCCCACTGTCTGAACCTATGACGTCATCACATAAAAAAAAAAAATAATCAAATAAAAAAATAATGAAAGAAAAAAATACAAAAAAATCAATAAAAATATGTAAGAAATAAATAAAAATAATTTTAAATGGAAAAAAAAAATAAATGTAATAAAAATTTAATAAAAGTAAAATAAAAAATAAATTAATAAAATAATAAATAAAAATATTAAAATAAATAAAAAAATAGATAAAAAAAAAATCAAAGTAAAAATATAAATAAATAAATAAATAAATAAATAAATAAAAATACAATTAAAAGGTCATCCCACTTTGTGTGAGGTTTAGTCTGGTGTGTGACTGACCATGATCTCGTCCTGGTTCCCAGCAGCTTTCTTCTTACTGGCCTGACTGCTCTTCTGCTGCGCGCTGCAACACAACGCCACAGATCAATCAATCAATCGATCAGTTCGATGGATAAACCTGATCCTGACGCTGAGCTCAGACTCACTTTGCAAAGCCGATGAAATCCTCGTGATTCGTGTTGACGTAAGAAAGTTCGATGTCGATCAGCAACAAAACCTGAACAAACAAAAACTAAAGTCTGAGTCTGGACTGAACCAGGTCTGAACCAGGATTAAACCAGGACTAAAACAGGACTAAACCAGGTCTAAGTCTGGACTAAAACATAGGTCTAAACCAGGTCTAAGTCTGGACTGACCTGGCCTTTAGCGCGGCTCTCTCGGTCTCTGATGTGTTGAGTCACGATTCGTTCCATTTCCTCTCGAAGCATCGGATACTGAGCCAACTGAAACACAAACAGTTAAACATTTATTTAGACAAACACGAGGACAAGAGACAAACACGAGGACAAAAGACAAACTGAACAAACACGAGAACAAAAGACAAACACGAGGACAAAAGACAAACTGAACAAACACGAGGACAAAAGACAAACACGAGAACAAAAGACAAACACGAGGACGAAAGACAAACTGAACAAACACGAGGACAAAAGACAAACACGAGGACAAAAGACAAACTGAACAAACACGAGGACAAAAGACAAACACGAGAACAAAAGACAAACACGAGGACGAAAGACAAACTGAACAAACACGAGGACAATGTTCTGCAGTTTTAGATTCTTCTGCTCCTTTTTCTCCTCCAAACATTTAACATTTGAAACACAGATGTTTTTCTTATCTAAAGTTCTGGAGAGACCAGTTTATGGCTCGGCTGTGTCTGTGTCTTTAATAAATCCCTCTGAGTCGTCCTCGTGTGGAGTTCCTCAAGGTTCTGTCTTTGGCCCAATTCTGTTTTCATTCACTTAAACTTTAGCTCCTGAAGTCTTTGTGAATCTCTCCTGAGGATCGAACCTGTCTTTCTGAGGATCATAAATAGTCTTTAAACCAGTCTTACCTTCTGCGTACACTGCCTGAGGACTATAACCGGTCTTTCTGAGGATCATAACCGGTCTTTACGTGGATCATAACCGGTCTTACCTTCTGCGTACACTGCCTGAGGACTATAACCGGTCTTTACGAGGACTATAACCGGTCTTTCTGAGGATCATAACCAGTCTTACCTTCTGCGTACACTGGCTCAGGATCATAACCGGTCTTTACGAGGACTATAACCGGTCTTTACGAGGACTATAACCGGTCTTTCTGAGGACTATAACCGGTCTTACCTTCTGCGTACACTGCCTGAGGATCATAACCGGTCTTTACGAGGACTATAACCGGTCTTTCTGAGGATCATAACTGGTCTTACCTTCTGCGTACACTGCCTGAGGACTATAACCGGTCTCTCTGCGGATCATAACCGGTCTTAAACCGGTCTTACCTTCAGTGTAGACCCTCCTGAGGATCATAACCGCTCTTAAATCGGTCTTACCTTCTGCGTACACTGCCTGAGGACTATAACCGGTCTTTACGTGGATCATAACCGGTCTTACCTTCTGCGTACACTGCCTGACGGTGTTGACGAGCTCAGAAATGACCAGGTCCACACATTTGGTGCAGGGTTCTTTGATCTGAGCGATCTGACGTTTGACGATCGTCTCGAAGGCCATGTCGGGCGTAAACAGACCCGTCCTGAAGGAAAGTAAGATTATTTAAGATTATAAAACATTAAACACGACAAACGCAGCATCAGGAGAGAATAAACCCCAACACAAACGATCGTCTCGAAGGCCATGTCGGGCGTAAACAGACCCGTCCTGAAGGAAAGTAAGATTAAATAAGATTATAAAACATTATACATGACAAACACAGCATCAGACGTAAAGAAGAGAGAGAGAGAAGGCCATGTCGGGCGTAAACAGACCCGTCCTGAAGGAAAGTCAGATTATTAAAGATTATAAAACATTAAACACGACAAACACAACGTCAGGAGAGAGAGAGAGACACAAACGATCGTCTCGAAGGCCATGTCGGGCATGAACAGACCCGTCCTGTAAAACACATCCTGAGTCGATGTAGTGAGTGAAATCTAAAGGTAAAAGTGTTTAAATGTCACAAACCTGACTCCGTGGATGTTCTTTATGGCGTAACTGATTTCTTTACGAAGAGTTTTCTCATCACTCTCCAACTGAAACAGAGAAAAAACAGGGTTTTAATCAAGACTGAACCAGGTCTAGGCCAGGTCTTAAACCAGGACTAAACCAGGTCTTAAACCAGGTCTTAAACCAGGTCCAGACCAGGTCTTAAACCAGGTCTGAACCAGGTCTTAAACCAGGTCTTAAACCAGGTCTTAAACCAGGTCCAGACCAGGTCTTTAACCAGACTGACCTTGACCAGTTCGAAGGGGAAGCGTTCGTGGAAGACTCGGTTGATCTTGGCTCCTCCTGAAAGTTCGTACGTGTCAACCTGATCTCCAGATCCTTCGATTCTCTTCTCGAAGTCCACGGCGAACTGCTGGACCATCCTGGAACCAGACCGGGACTTTAACCAGACCAGGACTACAACCAGACTACAGCAGGATCATAACAGAGCTGCTGGACCATCTTGGAACCAGACCGAGACTGTAACCAGACTACAACCAGACTAGAATAGGGTCATAACAGAACTGCTGAATTACCCTGAAAGCAGATGTGGCAGTATGCACTTTACAGTTCTGACAGTAGATGGCGCCAGACCCATAGTACAGTATAAAAGCCCTTTCTCTAGTTCTGGTCCGCACCACGTTTGGCCTCGCTACGGCGTCTCCAGGTAAATGATTCTGCTTCTTTAATTCAGATGAGTCTGTGCTGCCTCTAATGTTAGTCCCTGTGCAGTCTGGCGAGTGTTTGCACCGCTCTCTGTCACGTGTCTCCAGCATCGCTTCGACCGAGGGCAGTCTGGAGGAACCAGAGCGTTTGTTGTAGCCGGCCAGGTGGCAGTCAGAACCGCGGCTGGAGTCCTTCGAAGCTGGTTTATGGTTGTTCAGGCCGAGGCTGCAGCGGTACGTGGCTAACACAGGGTAAAGCAGTAAGCCTAATCACTTTCCTTGGTTAATAATCATTTTATTTCAGGTCCGGCAGCCCAACCACCATCTTGTTCCTCCTCCTGATTTGTTCCTCCTGTGTTTCTGCTTGGTTCCTGTTGGTCCTTTCTGTTGCTCCACGTTACTGTGCGTGAGTCTAACTAAAGAACATTGGGTCTCATTCATGACATGTTCTAACAAACAAATTTGTTCTTAAAGGCTGTTTACAAACATTTTTGGCATTCACAAAATTTGTTCTTAACGGGAAATGTTCGTCTGTAAGAACAAATCCTAAGAACACTGAGGAGCATTGTAAGAACAAAAAATCAGCTGTTTCAGATTTTTATTTCTTATAGAATTCAGTCAAAAATTTTTATTCCTACATGACTGTAGGTTATGTATTTTTATAAATTATTATATGTAAAACAATTTTAGAAACAAAAAAGTCATCACTCGTGCTATAAATGACTCCTTTAATAAACCTGCAGCAGCCTGTCTCAGCCTCAGAGCCTCTGTGATCTGACCCCCACAGGACTCATGTCCCTGTGTCCCCCCAGGACCAGAGCGCACGGTGCTCTGTCTGTGCTCCCCTCTACAGCCGCTGCCCCCCCCACACGCTCGTTCTACCGCGACGTGAAACGCGATATAAACGGCAAAAGCCCAGCGTTATTTCAATACATTTGTGACTTGAACATGTTTCCTCTGAGTGTGGTCATGTGAGTTTGGACATTTTTAAAAGACGCTGACGTTTTTAATCAGCGAAAGCGCTGCTGCCTTTCTTCCTCCTCCGCAGCAGCGCTTCCTTCTCCCAGCTCCAGCTCCAGCAGAAATCTTGTGAATGACGCACTGTGTCCGGCCCATTTTTGCCATATAAGGAAGTATGCATTATTCATTTTGATGTAAATAACCGTTCGTAGCTGGAGTTTGGTGAATTTGGCGTAAAGGCTGTTAGGAAGGAATTTGACTCGTTACGAACCCGTCATGAATCACTCGTAGAGTTTTCGCAGCAGCTTCTTAAAGTGAAAGTTACGCACAGATTTTACGAAGATTTTCATGAATGAGGCCCATTGTGACTAGTATGTGAAGTACAAATGGACTAGTGAACCAACGGAACTCAACTGAACTTGTGGAACTAAATGATGGAAATGTGACATTGTGCTTCTGAATTGTGCAACAAACTAAGAACATTTTAAGAACAATCAAATACAAAGAGCAAATGTGATTAAATGGAACATGCCTCAGTCAATGTTTAAACGAACCTGTGTTGCCTTAGTTTAGTTATTTTATTTTATTGTCCAGGTGAAATTCCTGGGCTGGCGTTGTTGGTTTTTGTTTGTTTTTGTTTATTTACAGCTAAAGTTATTATTATTTAACTTCCACCTTTGATTTATTTCTTTTAAAGCCTAAAAACCCCAACATGCCACACAGACGAGGATTAGAACCAGACTATAATAGGACCAGCCCTGTAACTGAACCAAACCAGACCAGGACCTGACCCTAAGTCCTAGTCCTGACTCAGTCCTGGTCCTGGTCTGGGTCTAGACTCACTGCAGCAGGGCTTTAGTCTTCATGCTGGGATCGTCGGGTCTGTAATGTTTATATTCTTCCACTTCCTTCTCGATGCTCAGTCTTGTTTCAGTCCTGTCTTTGTCTCGGTCGTTGTTTCGGTCTGGTTCAGTCCTGGTTTAATCCTGGTCCTGGTCT
The DNA here is from genome assembly GCA_038363315.1 of Mugilogobius chulae. Lineage (NCBI taxonomy): Eukaryota > Metazoa > Chordata > Actinopteri > Gobiiformes > Gobiidae > Mugilogobius > Mugilogobius chulae. The sequence continues at coordinate 22,574,329 of CM076397.1, read as the reverse complement.
CAGTCCTGGTCCTGGTCTCAGTCCTGGTCCTGGTCCTGGTCTGGGTCTAGACTCACTGCAGCAGAGCTTTAGTCTTCCTGCTGGGATCGTCGGGTCTATAATGTTTATACTCTTCCACTTCCTTCTCGATGCTCAGGAGCTGACTCTGTCCTGTCTGGTCTCAGTCCTGGTTTAGTCCTGGTCCTGGTCTCGGTCTGGTCGTGGTCCTGGTCCTGGTCTGGGTCTAGACTCACTGCAGCAGAGCTTTAGTCTTCCTGCTGGGATCGTCGGGCCTGTAGTGTTTATATTCCTCCACTTCCTTCTCGATGCTCAGGAGCTGACTCTGGAGCTTGGACCTCAGCGCCGGCAGAGTGTCTCGGATGTGATTGGTCAGTTGCTGTAAAAACAAACAAAAACACATTTAAGTCGGATGCCCTTCCTCGTGTGTAAAGTGTCCAGAACGATTTGAAAAAGTCAAACAACAAAGGCCTGAACAGAAATAAAAATACATCCGTCGAAATGTCTGAAATTAAAAGGAACCCCGAGAATTTTGTAATGTTTGTTTTCGAGTTTTCCTTATATCATCAAAGATATAAATACACACGAAAATAATCTGAAAAATCTACCGTTTTATTAAACTTTTAAGAAATATATTTTCACGGAAGACGCCATCATTGTTTACAACGCAGTGCATTCTGGGTAGTATGACGTCGAATCGTGTAACTACGAGGAAAGTTATGAAAGCTTAAACATTCTCCTTGTTTCCTCCCGAGACCAAATCACAACCAAAAGCCACACAATGTACCATTTTACAAAAACTACTGACGCTCCTGTTAACAGACGAAACACTACTGACGCTCCTGTTAACCAGACGAAACACTACTGACGCTCCTGTTAACCAGATCAACGGTGCGTCTCACGACTGACGCTCACTGCGCCAGTGCGCCACACGATTCTGCGTCATCACCTCAAGATGGCGGCGCCCGTAATATCAGGAAGTTGTTGTAAACATAACAATTTTACGTCAAACGGCGAATATTTGTTTACTTTAAGCTCTATTTTTTAGTAAGTATACCTACGCCAAGTATTTTCGATCTATTTATGTAAATATTCGGGGTTCCTTTTAAGGTTAAAATACAAGAATCAAGTCACAAATTAAAGCTGCAAGCGGCCCTCACCACACTCCAAAACTCACTCAGATTTTTTCATATTACTCCCAAATGAATGGAGCTTCACACCTTGTATGTTTTAGAAATAAGAAATGAGTTGAAAAAGAAGGTTCAGCTTTGCCACATCTAAACCACACAACTGCCTGGGCCTGCTCCTATGTAAGGATGGAGTGTGTGTTGTATCATGTGTGAGTGTTTCAGAAGAGCCTCATCACTACAAAGTAAATTACAAAAGCAGCGCTTATGTACGGCGTTGTCACGGCAACAGCGAGCGAGATACAGCATCGAACCCTGGACTTGTTTGTTCAGGGTGACATGAGGAGTCACTGTGCCAAATTTCACACACTTTCATGAAAGTAATATAATTTTATGAAGAAAAAAGTGAGTGAGGATTGTGTAAGGGTTGGTTTCCACGTATTTTTGCAGTTACAAGGTTACTGAGCAGGGTTTATGCTAGGAGTGTTTGTTGACTATTTTTGTGTTAGCAGAAGTAGTACAGTGGTCTCTTGTTTATCACGGGGGTTAGGTTCCAAAAATAACCCGTGAAAGGTGAAACCCGCGAAGTAGTGATCTTCATTTTTTACCAGTAATTTCAGTTGATAACCTGCCTGGTTCTGATGTTTAGTGTCTTTTGTACAGGTAATAATGCACTGAACACATGATTCACCGCCAGATACAACAGCGCGAGTGGTTTTTGTGACACTTAAAGAGGGACGGTGCTGTGTGTGTTTGCCTGCTCTGCTTTTGGCACGTTGCCCGTCCCGCTGCGCTCCACAGCCAACCGCAGAGCCACGGATCTCTGGAGTCTGTGAATGCTGTGATGTGATACGGTCCAAACGGTGCGTTTGAGAGAAAAGCACGCTACAGCACACGTCTATAGGACTACACACTATAGAAAAAATGCAAAATTTCCCTAAAAAAATAAAAAGTGAACCGCGATAGAGCGAGGGACTATTGTATACACATCCCATGTCTTCGGGCTAATTTGTAGCTCTTGCAGGGGGCGACAGGGCTGATCATTCGCCTGGTCATCATTATCAGCAATAACGTTGACAGAACCAATAGGCCATGTGCCCTGCTGGGGCTCCGACCTAAAAACACTCTTGAAATGTCCTGTCATGTTGTGGGCGAGTTCTTTGGTTGTAGGAGTGGTCTGCAGTGCTGTGGGCGTGTCCTGGAGCAGTGGGCGTGTCCTGGAGCTGTGGGCGTGGCCTTCACTCACCTGGTTGAGGACTTTCTGCAGGTTTGTGATGTTTTCTTTTGAGTTTTTAGAGGGTCTGGTGAGGTTTGGTTTGATTGTGTGGATGTGGGTGGAGTCTGCAGTGCTGTGGGCGTGTCCTGCTGCAGTAGGCGGGGCTTACACTCACCTGGTTGAGGATCTTCTGCAGGTAGGCGGTGCCCATGCGGTCGGCCAGGTGTCTGTAGGACGGATGAGACAAGAAGAACTTCCTCTCGGCCTGAAGAGCAGCGTTTATGTCCTTTTTACCATCGATGTCTTTCTGTGAACGGTTCACCACGCCCACGTAACCTGAGGAGAAACCGGGTCAGAGCCAGGGTCAGAGCCAGGGTCAGGAACAGGTCTGGACCAGGTCTGGACCAGGGTCAGGACCAGGTCAGGACCAGGGTCAGGAACAGGTCTGGACCAGGTCTGGACCAGGGTCAGGACCAGGTCAGGACCAGGGTCTGAAACAGGTCTGGACCAGGGTCTGGACCAGGGTCAGGACCAGGTCTAAAAAAGGACTAAACCAGGACTGACCTCGGCGCAGTGGCAGGAGTTTGTTCTCCAGAATGTCTCTGGCGTCGGTTCCTTCGTCCATCAGGTCCAGTTTGGTGATCACGCCGATGGTTCTCAGACCTGAAAGAACCAGAAAAGAACCAGAGATAAACCTCAAGACGAACCACAGAGGAACTAAAGAAGGACCATAGAGGAATCACAAAAGGATCACAGAGGAACCAGAGAGAAACTAAAGAAGAACCAGAGATGAACCTCAAGAGGAACCAGAGAAGAAACAGAAAAAACATGTTCTTTTCCAGAAGAGGAAGAGTTGAGAACGAGGGAAAAGCAGGTCAATAACCCTCTGGAGCAGGAGCAGGTCCCTCACCCTCTCTCCTCCTCAGACGGAGCAGGTATTACCCCGGGCTCACACTACATCCAGTCCAACTCCGGTGCAGTCACCGGAGTCTTTACTTAACTTGAAAAGTCCGAGAGTGGCTCACACTTGTACAGTCCAGTCCGGTGTCTCCGGTACGGCCAATCTGGCGCTCCGAATCCGTTTTGTTTGTTTCAAATTTTGTCCGGACGCCGGAGCGCACTGGAGCCCTTTTTGATGAAGTTGTGAAAACAAGACACGATAAACAGGAAACCAAGCCAGCGCGGGTGAAGTGAATCCGGTAGTTTTCAAAATAAAATCATTACGTTACCACTAATAATACAAAATACGACATTTACACGATTATGTAACACATAAAATGTAAATAAACCTCCCGTACTTACCCACTGTGCGGCGAAAAATCCAACAGAAAATCAACTGACGTGAAATAAGCCCAAAACTCTGCGCGTGTTCTTTGTTTACATACATGTCCTCAGTGAAAGAGAGAGAGAGAAAAAAAAGTGCTCAGCGGTCGCGTATTTTCCCACGTTGAGCGTGAACCTCCGTGAGTTCGGGGTCTCGCGTGGTCGGCAGCAGAGCCTGTGGCTGTAGCAGGACTGTAGACCACCGGAGCTAATGTGAGTCACCCACCGTAGCTAGACCGGTCCGGTGACTGCACCGGAGTTGGACTGGAGGCAGTGTGAGCCCGGGGTCAGACTCACCTTGCGGGTCGACCTCTTTAGCGATCTTCAGAGCGTCGGAGTTGGCCAGGTCAGAGTTCTCCCTGTGTTCTCTCTCTTCGTCAGGTCCCTCCCTCTCTCCCTCTCTGCAGCAGGTTTCTCCCCCTCTCTCCCCCTCAGACGGAGCAGGTTTCTGACTCTCAGGAGCAGCAGGTATCAGACTCACCTTGCGGGTCGACCTCCTTGGCGATCTTCAGAGCGTCGGAGTTGGCCAGGTCAGAGTTCTCCCTGTGTTCTCTCTCTCCCTCAGGTCCCTCCCTCTCTCCCTCTCTGGAGCAGGTTTCTCACCCTCAGGAGCAGCAGGTATCAGACTCACCTTGCGGGTCGACCTCCTTGGCGATCTTCAGAGCGTCGGAGTTGGCCAGGTCAGAGTTTGCGGGCGACACGGCGAGCAGGAGACAGTTTTCTTTGGTCACAAACTGCATCAGCATGTCTCTGATCTGAGCCTCGATGTCGGCCGGCTGGTCCCCGACCGGGACTTTGGTCATGCCCGGGAGGTCCACCAGGGTCAGATTCAGGACTGAGGAGAGACCAGAGAGAGACCAGAGTTAGACCAGGACCAAGACCAGACCACAGGAGGCAAGACCAGGACCTGGACCAGACCCCGGGAGGTCCACCAGGGTCAGGTTTAAGACTTTCTCCTATCTTGATAACGATATTTTGATGATAATATTCAACAGTAATGTGCTAATGTACCTTTATTTAACCAGGGAAGTCCCACTGAGATTCAGAATCTCTTTTGTCCTGGGGGAAGGGTCAGGGGAGGCTTTAACAGACATGTTTTTAGTTGTAGGAGGAAACCTACGCAGACACGGGGAGAACATATAAACTCCACATAGAAAGGCCCCGAGTCGACTGGGAATCGAACCCAGAACCTTATGGCTATGAGGCCAGAGCACTAACCACTGCGCCACCGTGCACGTAACATAAACATGTCTTACATTTATTTCTTTATTTATTTGTTTATTTTGTTGAGTCTGATGTCATGATGATGGTCAAGACGTATTTTCAATCGGATGAATTAAACGAGACCCGTTTTGCGTTGCAACAAAAAAGATGTATTTTAGCTGCTCAGCGTGTATATTGGATATATTGGTCTGGAGCATGAACCCAACCTATAACCACACACATGTGAAATGTTTGTATAAATATTACATTTGTAGTCTCATTTGAAAGGTCCCAGCAGAGTTTTTTTTGCATTTTATGTTTAATTGTCTCTTTTTGTGTCATTTTATTTACTCGATCTTCTGTTTTTAACATCTTGAAGCCAACATTCACACTAATGTTTTAAATTCAATACATTGCCCGGCTCTGACTGTAACAGGCTCAGAGAGAGACCGGGGTTAGACCAGGACCAGGACCTGGACCTGGACCAGACCACAGGAGGTCCACCAGGGTCAGGTTCAGGACTGTAACAAGACCAGAGGGACCGGGGTTTAGACCCAGTTCAGACCTGGTTTAGACCAGGTTCAGACCAGGTTCAGACCTGGTTTAGACCTGGTTTAGACCTGGTTCAGACCTGGTTTAGACCTGGTTCAGACCTGGTTTAGACCTGGTTCAGACCTGGTTTAGACCTGGTTTAGACCTGGTTCAGACCTGGTTTAGACCTGGTTTGGACCTGGTTCAGACCAGGTTCAGACCTGGTTTAGACCTGGTTTAGACCTGGTTTAGACCTGGTTCAGACCTGGTTCAGACCTGGTTCAGACCAGGTTCAGACCTGGTTTTCGTACCGTTTGGACTGTAGACTCTCAGGTTTATGTTTAGACCTGGTTCAGACCTGGTTCAGACCTGGTTCAGACCAGGTTCAGACCTGGTTTAGACCTGGTTCAGACCTGGTTTAGACCTGGTTCAGACCTGGTTCAGACCTGGTTCAGACCTGGTTTAGACCTGGTTCAGACCTGGTTTTCGTACTGTTGGGGCTGTAGACTCTCAGGTTTATGTTCAGACCAGGTTCAGACCAGGTTCAGACCTGGTTTAGACCCAGTTTTCGTACCGTTGGGACTGTAGACTCTCAGGTTTATCGGGACGGGGCTGATCCCTTTGTTGGCTCCGGTCACTCGGTCAGTTTCAGCTTCGATTTCCAGACGAACTTCCTCAAAGTCGATGAACTTCTTCCCTTTGCAGTGAAGGAACTCGGCGTACTCTGGAACACACAAAAGAAACTTAGACCAGGTCCAGACCGAGTCCAGACCGGGTCCAGACCGGGTCTAAAGCAGGACTGACCTGTGGGGCAGTTGATGAGCTGTAACACCAGGGGGCGCCGAGTCACGATCCCAGAGCCACGAGGAAGAAAGTCTCTGAAACACAAACATAATTACACTTTCATCAATACGTCCTGATCAATACGTCCTGATCAATCATCAGTTTGACACAGATGCCCTCCCACAGCCTCAGATGCCCTCCCTCCACCACCGTGAGTCATGTGACCTGAGCAGCCAATCACAGCCGAGCGTTGAGCTGCAGTGTGAGTCTGATGTTTGAGTTTTATTTAATGTGACTGGACGTGAGTTTGAGCCGTGAACGACGCTGTGATTGGCCGAGGACAGAGCCAATCACAGCCGCAGACACGAGAGTCAGTGAAGAACCAGGATGTAACTGTAAAAAACCTAAAAACCTTCTGCTGCTTCGACGTTTTCATCTTCAGATTAAAATTATGTTTGAATCTGTCACAAAATCCTCTTTAGAATGATTCTGAACTGAAGCCTGGATCTGGAACATTCTGACACGATTTTAACTTCAAATAAATAATAATATAGTGTAGACAAAGATCTAAAGGTGTTTAAAGTGTCTGAGTGGAGGAGAATCACCTGATGACGTCACCAGGTGCACCAGATGAAGATGAATCAAACATTTATGAGAAAAACAGATGAACCAGACTTAAACCTCTGATCCAGGTGATTGGTTTGAGTTCAGGCTGATCAATAGCTCACTGCAGCGCTTAAACCTAATCATTATAGACTATTGATCATGCAGATTATAGATTATTATAGATTATTGATTATATATGAGTGAGATTCCAGTGAACATCTCCTGTATCTCGGACTCGTTTTTCTCCGGTCGTGCGCGCGCTCCAGATGTGTGTGCGCGTGCGTGATTACGTGCGTGCGCGTGCGTGCCACTCACTTGCCCACGAAGTTCTCGAGCACGGAGCTCTTTCCCGCGCTCTGGCCGCCCACCACCGCGATCTGCGGCAGGTCCAGCGCCGCGTTCTGCCCGATGGCTCCGAACGCGTCCTGCAGCCGGTTCACGAGCGGGATCAGCTCCTCCATCCCGCGGTTACCCATGGCGACGGCGGGCTACGGGCTACGGGACCGAGCCGAGTCACGTCACTGAGCCCCGGGATTCCCTCCGCGCGCGCACCGGGACAGAGCCACGGACAGAACCGGGAGCGCTGCAGCTGTAAACCCGCTCAGATCCCGGTCCGAGCCGCAGGTGGAGGAGGTGGAGGTGATGGAGATGCAGCAGCAGGAGGAGGAGGAGGAGGAGGAGGAGGAGGTGACCTTCAGCGCGAGCCTCTCCTCACGACGCGCGCGCGCACACCTCTTCCGGTACCCAGGCTCTTTCACAATAAGAGCTGCGGCTCTGCAGCGGCGGGACTTTCACAATAAAAGCTCCGAGTTTGGACAAAAGTAAAACCACAAAGACCTGGTTATGATTCACTTTAAACTGACACTTAAACTATAAACTCTGGATTATTTTGATCATTTTCACAAACCCAAAGTCTGAAGCCTCAGTCAAATCACCCCAGGATGATCAAACAGCCTAGATCGATTATAGTGATGATTAAAGTGTGTATGACAGGTTGGACTATACATTTTTGGTACATTTTTATGATTAAGATTAAGATTTAGGAAGTTTATTCTTGTCTTTTGTCCAGTAAATATGACATAAGTGGAGGAGAATCTACAACTGTTACCATAGCAACCACATTGTAAATCTGTAAATCAACATAACTAACCCAGAAGTGACAACGAGACAACGTATTATAACTTATAACACTTTAACTGTGTAAAAAGTGTTAATTGTGTGTATAATGTGTTTGTGACGACACATGTGGAGGATTCTGTTATAACTCACATTACTTCCTCTCATTTTTACCTTTTGTTTGTCCTTTTCTTCATTAATTGCAACTTAACTGTAAAACTATGATCAATATTTACCACAAAGACTCACACACCAAACTCACACACCTAACCCTAACCCTAAGTTACAATTAGAAACATGTTCATCTGTCATATGGGCTTTAAACGTTTTGAAGAAGAGCAAACTCAAACTTCACATTCTCTATTAGATTCATTTCATCTGATCTCTTTCCAGTCTGGTTTTCATTCATGTTTCGCCCTTCTTAAAGTCACAATGACCTGTTCACCTCGTTTGATCCAATCAATATGTAGGATGTATATTTCTACATCTGTCTGAAGCCTTGGATCTTGTGGATCATTATCTGCTTCATGACTTTATACAACAGGTCTGGACACTGATGCACTTCTGCGGTTCATAAAAGATCTCAACATGTTGTTTTTAATGGTGTTCAGTCTGATACATGTATGACTGAGAAAGGTGTGCCTCAAGGGTCTACACTTGGTCTCCTTTTGTTTAGTATTTTATTAATGATCTCCCAAGTGTCATCTCAAACTGTTTTATAAATATTTATGAGACTGTTATTTACAAATCAAACTCTTTCTGTTGTTAAAAAACTGTTGCAACTTGACTTTAATTTGGTTCAAAAATGGCTTCATGAGAATAAAGTCATTTTAAACATGAAAAAGTCTTGTTGTTTGCTCTTTAATACTCACCACAAAACTCTCCTGATCTTCAAACTTGTTTTAGTGATGGATCTTTGATGCACAAAACTGATTCTATGAAGTATCTTGGTCTCTCTTCATTTTAAACTTCACATTGATTATATAATCAAAAGAACATATGCTACTTTAAGTCCTTTATATCGCTCTTCTAACGGCTTTACTGTAGAAGTCAGGAAAAGAATAATCACTCAACTAGTTTTAATCATTATTGATTACAAAGACACAATTTATCAAAACGCCTATAATTCATATCTTAAACCACTAAATGTTCTTTTCAACTCTCTTTGTAGATTTATTCTTAAATGTCCATATCAAACTCACTATTGTGTTTTTATTTGAAAAACTCAACTGGCTACATCCATCCAAAAGACGTGAATGTCACTGGAGTCAGTTCATCTTTAAATTTTACTGTTTATATTACCTTAAGCAATTTTTGATTCCAACTTCATCTTATTCACTCGTATTGTCTTACTCTGTCTGTGCCACGAATCTACAAAGAGCTCATTTCAGTACAAACCCCTTTCACATGGAACAAATTACCCACATACTTAAAGTCCTTAATGCTTTTTACATTGTGTTTGTAATATTTGGTCACTTTAGTGCTGCTGTTATAAATGTGTAATAAATAAAGTCAAGTCTTTCTCATAATGTAATAAAATGTCGTTGTTGCATTTGTAATAAATACAGGCTTTATTCTCTTTTATTGATAAACTGTTATTGATTTTCTGTGATGTATTTGTGGTGTTTTGTTTGAGGCGGAACTAAAGTAAGACCAGTGTTTGTGTCCGGACCGTAAACAGCGGCGCACACAGCGGAAGAGCCTCACAGACTGACTCACGGTGCGTAACTTTTCTCTTCTCTTGTTTTACCGTCAGAATCCCGGTTCTTTCGCTCCGTGTGAAGTTGTACCGGCCGTGCGCGCGCTCAGGCTCGCGGTAAACTGTCGGTGAAGCGCGGGAAGCTCCGGTTTACCGCCAGAACACTATTCCGCTCGGGCCGTATGCAAACGAGCTCCGGCGGGTCAGATTCTCCGGCGGGCGGCGGGAAAAGCGGGCTCGTGCGTGGTCTCTGGAGCTGCGGGAAGAACCGTGAAGGTCCGGGAGGCTCGGTGAAGGTACGGGGTGGACTGGGAGGCACCGGGAGCGTGTCTGTGATGAAAGGATTTACCGGGAAACCTTTAAAACAGCCGCGAGAAACGGTCCGAGGCTCCTGGTGACGTCACTAATAACGTTCTCATTACGTTCACGCGGAAAAGGGTCGTTTAAAAATGTAAAAAAAGTGTATTGTTTTAACTCAAACGTGACTTTTTAATGAAGAAAACAGATTTAGTTCTGATTAATAAAACAATAATGATTTTAAAAGAGTTTTCAGAAGCACAAACGGCTTTTTTAACAAACAAACTCATGAAATAACAGAAGTTCTGCTGTTGACACATGTAATTATTATATCAGAATCAGAAAAAGGTTTTGTTTTTTTTCTAAATGAGCAAAATTCACACAATGAAACCTGCTTCAATGCTCATGTTGTAATGTTTTAATGATATAAGTTGTTTAAAAGAAGTAGTCCTTTTTCACGTTGCTGTGGCTTGGCTAGTTCCGGTGTGAATATACATTATTATGTGTTTATAAAATGTGTCTCTGAAGCTAATGCTAACCTGTATTTAATTTGTTTATTAATGTTAAAATAACTCTACAAACTGAACTAACTTTATACAAAAACACTCGGCCGAAGATGTCATGTGTTTTTATCAAACTGTCTGCTTTATATTTGAGATCATTTATTTGTTAGCATTTAGCTTAGACACTTTTAAGTCTTTCTCTGGTGAAGTCTTTACCTCGTGTGTGCAGCTCTGAACTCGCTCCAGTGGTTTTCTAGTTGAAATCCGCTCACTGCTTTGAGTTTTTTAAATATTAATTAATATTAGCTCATCTCGGCAAATTCCCCAAAAGGAATGAACCAGACAAGAAGAAACTATCAGTGTTGCCAGATGGGAAATGTTGAATTATCGTACCAGAGCCTCAAAATTATCGTATTTTGCTAAAAATTATCGTACACATCCAAACTGTGTTCTTTTTTAAACCAGGGCAATTTGTACAATAAATAAAGACCTCTTTAGACGATTAAATTAATTTTTAAGCATGTTCTGCTGGGTTGGGAGGGAGAAAACATTTAATCATGACATTTAAAAATGTTTGTTACAAGTGTCTGACTGTAAAGAACATTTCACACGACGAAGCAGCGACACAAACGTCTTTTTACTTTGACCAGATTCGTTTTTCAGACGTGTAACTGTACTTTTACTGGAGTAGTGAACTTTAGTACTTTTGTAATAATCTCTGACTTAAACTCACAGAAGAGTTTGGACTTTTATCAAACTATAACACAGATTATTCTTTAGTAGCGCTCAGAGAATATTTCTGTGTGAATTTACTGTAATAACTAATGAACGAACAGAAATGTAAACGTTTAGTTTAGGTCTGATCTGAGCTCAAACGTTTCATGGATCTTTAGTTTAGTTTAAATGAGAATCTGGAACATTCTGACGACGGAACATTGTAGAAATGTTTTTGTATTTCTGACAGATGAAGAAGAGTCTCTGGATGTTTTAAATGTGTTTTATATTTATATTTATTTATATTTTGTCACAGATGAACACAGAAGAGTCTCTGGATTCTCAGAGGAAGCGTTTCTGGTTGTTATAGCAGACTCGTACATGTGTTTTATATTTATATTTTTATTTATTTTGTCACAGATGAACACAGAAGAGTCTCTGGATTCTCAGAGGAAGCGTTTGCAGAGAGAAGTTGAGCTTCTGGAGCAAAGTTTAACTGATGTAGATCTGCAGCTGCTCAGCTCCGACTCAGGTAACCACGCCCACTTTTATACATGACCACGCCCCTTTTATAACATAGCCACGCCCCCTTGATAACATAGCCACGCCCCGTTCACTCCTTTACTTTACTCTGACAGTTACAGACTCTTCTTCTCTTTCTTCTTCTCTTTCTTCTTTGTGTCTCTGCAGACGAGTCGGACAGTTCTGAAGACTCTGAGGATCCAGACCAGGACCAGGACCAGCCCAGACCTGGACCTGGACCCAGACCTGGATCTTCTGAGCTTCTGCAGCAAAGAGATCTGCTCCACAAAGAAATCCAAGAGCTGGAGAAGAACCTCAGACCTGAAGCTTCCACCGTCACAGAAACTATCACAGGTAAGTCCTGGTTTAGTCCTGGTTTAGTCCGGGTTTAGTCCTGGTTTAGACCTGGTTTAGTCCTGGTTTAGTCCTGGTTTAGACCTGGTTTAGACCTGGTTTAGCCTGGTTTAGTCCTGGTTTAGTCCTGGTTTAGTCCTGGTTTAGTCCTGGTTTAGTCCTGGTTTAGTCCTGGTTTAGTCCTGGTTTAGACCTGGTTTAGACCTGGTTTAGACCTGGTTTAGACCTGGTTTAGTCCTGGTTTAGTCCTGGTTTAGTCCTGGTTTAGTCCTGGTTTAGACCTGGTTTAGACCTGGTTTAGACTGGTTTAGTCCTGGTTTAGTCCTGGTTTAGTCTGGTTTAGTCCTGGTTTAGTCCTGGTTTAGTCCTGGTTTAGACCTGGTTTAGACCTGGTTTAGACCTGGTTTAGTCCTGGTTTAGTCGTGGTTTAGTCCTGGTTTAGTCCTGGTTTAGTCCTGGTTTAGTCCTGGTTTAGACCTGGTTTAGTCCTGGTGTAGTCCTGGTTTAGTCCTGGTTTAGACCTGGTTTAGACCTGGTTTAGACCTGGTTTAGTCCTGGTTTAGTCCTGGTTTAGACCTGGTTTAGTCCTGGTGTAGACCTGGTTTAGTCCTGGTTTAGTCCTGGTTTAGACCTGGTTTAGTCCTGGTTTAGACCTGGTTTAGACCTGGTTTAGACCTGGTTTAGACCTTAGACCAGGGCTATTCATTTATATTTTATAAACAGATTTTTCACAGGACTAATGGTCTGTGGGTCGAACAACAGAACTGCCCCAACAACTTATGTTTAGTAAATTAAAAATCAGTGTAAATATGTCTGTCCTATAACACGTTTACACTAGTAGAAATGAATCAGAACTAGAATGTGAGCCAATCAGAAGAACAGATAAAGGACTAAACCTAGAGTTAAACCAACTCTATGACTCTGGGTTTATATTTATGTACTTCAGGGTGAACCACAGTTTGTAACAGAACGTTTGTGAACCAGGATAAAACCGGGACTATAATCTTAGATATCAGTGACATTTTAGATGATTCATTTGATTTAAAAGTGCTGCAGGTTACTGAAGACCAGATTTAACCAATAAATGTGTCCCAGTCCATGGCCCACTTTACTCTGATGGGCCAGTCTTATGTTGCTGTAAATCCACCACTGTTACCTGTAAATCAGAATCAGAGTGTTTCTCAGGCTTCTTTACTGGTCCAGTTCATGGTCCATTTTACCATGATGGGCCACATCATGTTTGCATTATTATGACTTTTTTTAACTCATTCATTTTTGTCCACATCTAATAAAACTCAACCCTCCAGCTAAGTCCTGACTCTTTGTGTTTCAGACGACGAGGTTCAGAGCAGCAGTGATGAGGTGAGTTTAAGAGACACATTTATTTGTTTAAAAGATATTCTCCTGGAGAACGTGACACGTCAGAGTTTAATGTAAATGTTGTGTCAGAGTTAAATGTGTCAGAGTTAAATGTGTCAGAGTTAAATGTGTCAGAGTTAAACGTGTCAGAGTTAAATCTAAGTGTAAATCTGTTTCAGAGTGAGCTGGAGCTTCCTGTGTCTCTGGACTCAGAGTTAAACGTGTCAGAGTTAAATGTTTCAGAGTCAAATATAAGAGTAAATGTGTTTCAGAGCGAGCTGGAGCTTCCTGTGTCTCTGGACTCAGAGTTAAATGTGTCTGAGAGTTAAACGTGTCAGAGTTAAATGTGTCAGAGTTAAACGTGTCTGAGAGTTAAACGTGTCAGAGTTAAATGTGTCAGAGTTAAACGTGTCTGAGAGTTAAATGTGTCAGAGTTAAATGTGTCAGAGTTAAATATAAGTGTTGTTGTTTCAGAGCGAGCTGGAGCTTCCTGTGTCTCTGGACTCGTGTCTTCAGATGAACCTGGTTTATCAACAGGTTCTTCAGGAAACTCTGGAACAACTGGAACAACTACTGAAGCAGAACGAAAAACAACAGGTGAGGACAACAAACAAACAAACAAACAACAGGTCAGAACAACAAATAACATGTGAATAAAATACACAAACCGAACATGAACAAACTCTGACTCAAACGGGATGAAAACTTGTCTAAAGCAGAACTTCAGATGATCCAGACTCAAACACAGACTTTACTCTTCAGGGTGATAAAGTTGAACTGAAAATTAAAAATATTAAAAATGAACTCATGAGTCGCCTCAGAATCAGACCAGATCAAGAACGAGACACAAACTGTGATGTGTTCATGTTTGATTCTTTAGAAGAGGAAGAAAAAGTGGAAAATTACCAGATTTTACTTTGAAAATGGGTTTATTCCTAGATCTGGTTCTGGTCTTCATCCCTGCAGTTCTAGTCCTGGTTTAGTCCTGGTTTAGTCCTGTTTTAGTCCTGGTTTAGACCTGGTTTAGTCCTGTTTTAGTCCTGGTTTAGACCTGGTTTAGTCCTGGTTTATGGGGCGTTTCCACTAGACCTGTTTCTCCGGAACCGGAACTAGTGCGCAAACAAAGAACCAGACTTTTGTGAAGCGCTTAGCTGACTCTGAAAGGCCGTATGTGGAAGCTAGTTAAAATAATCTAAAAAAAAACTGCTTTTAACTGCTAAAAATAGGATCTGCAATCTGTTGGTCCTGGGTTAGTCCTGGTCCTGGTCCTAGTTTATTCCTGGTCTAGTCCAGGTCTAGTCCTGGTCCTGCTTTAGTCGTGGTCTAGTCCTAGTCTTGATCCTTCATACATGAACACGACAAAAAGCGACGAAAACGTGACAAAAAATTACAAAAACTCGTTGAAAAAATGTGTTCCAGGCGGTGGTTTAGTCCTGTTTTAGTCCTGGTCCAGTCATGGTCTAGTCCTTGTTAGTCAAAAATAACTCCACGTTTAGGTTTCATAGGTTTATTCAGCAAACGCCATGTTCAAAGTTCACCACAACAACAGCCACTACTTCGGCCTGTAACATGTGCAACAAGAGTAGCATTGCCCCCTAGCGGCCAGGCATGAGAACACACAAAAATGAAATAACCTGTAACAAAGAGCTAACAAATTCACTCTCTTTATAAAAAGAAAATTGACCCATAAACATGTACTGTATAAAACAGCATAACATTGGTTTGACCAGCCTGTAGTAAGTTTATTTTATAGCCCAACGTCCTTCATGAAGAGCCTTAAGTAACATGGCTGAGGAAGCTCCCTTTTTTGTTAGGCAGTCTGCAAGCTGCTCTTTGGTTTCTGACCACAACACTTGTAGAACCTTTTTTGTTTGGATCAGTTCCTTAATTGAACTGATTTCTAAGCGCAGTCTTTTTTCAGTAACAAACTTGGTTGACTTCAGCGCATCAACAAGAGAGAAGTTGTCAGTTACACAGATTATTGGCACAGGGTGATCAACACTACCCGCATGAAGCTCAGAAAACAATGTTGAAAGAAAAATGGCATTGTCAATCCCCTCAGACATTGCTAATGTTTCACCTGCAAGTGTACTTCTGACAATTCTCTTGATTCTTTTTGACTGCCATGATATAGGACAAAAACAACCATTTTCACCCATTAAAACAGTGAAGTGCCCACTTGAGTCCCTCCATCTGACAGATTGGCAAAAGATGCATCAGTGAAAGTAACAATCTTTAAGTTACTATCTTTACCAAGATGTTGAAAGCTCAACTCAACTGACTTGGCCTTCAGCTTGCACACAACTCTGTTTGCCTCATTAATAGTTTGTACAGTGGCCTGTGTGAGATTTGATGCCAAGTTACTTGCATCAAACATGACATCTGGTCTGCTCTGTCTGGCAACCCACAACAGTTGCCCTATCTTAGATCTGAGCTGATCTCTCTCTGCTTCAGTGAGGGGTGAGCCTAGCTCTGCTGCCCGTGAGGCTGTGAGAGGTATGGCCTGTAAGTGCTGAATGTAGGTCTGCTGGTGTATTTGTACTTTACTACCCACAGTGACAAAATCTACACCCACATAAGAAAAGCTGTCCTGAGCTTCACGACCAACACTGAACTTGGATCTGAGATGAGGAATGACATTCACTGAAAACATTTGTGTACCTCCCCAAATAAAATCGTCAACATGACAAGCTAGTACTCCAGTTACATTTTTGTCCTCATCTAGCCAATAGAACACTGCTGGATCAACTTTAGATATAACAGCTCCTGCTTCAATCATTATGCTTTTCACTCTGTTATACCAATACAGTGAGGCATCAGCTAAACCATACACACATTTTTTTAGTTTCCAAAGTATTCCTGTGCTATTAGCCTCTGGTGGAGGCTTGATGAAAATGTCTCTAGACAGTTCATGTCCTTGTAAGAAGGCAGATTTGATGTCCATTGAATGAAGCTGCCATTGTTTCTGACAACTCACTGCCACAAGTAGCCTCAGCGACTCTGAAGCACAGGTTGGAGAGTCCTTTTGCAGCTCAGAAACTTGTAGCTCTTCAAATCCTCGAGCAACAAGTCTGGCTTTCGGCACTAATCCATTCTCTGTCTCTTTTAGAGTGCAAACCCAGCGAGTGGAGATGCACTTTTGTCCTTTGTCCTCGACTTCCTCAAACACATCATTTTGTATCCAGCTTTGTATTTCACCAGTTTTGGCTTCATCAAACGACAAGTCCTTGGTCACAAAAACATCCTCACATGTGTCTGTACCAGGAGCTTGAACCTGGACCTGAAGATCTTCCATCTCCGACAGATCAACTGCTTCATTATTGCCTGCCACCTCAGCAGGCTCGAGAAACTCCAAGTTATACCAGTTCTTGTATTTTCCTGTGGCCTTTCCAGCTCGCCCTACAACTTTAGCTGTTTGTGACGCACCACTCTCTGTGTTTCTGAATGTCACAATTTGACCAGCTTTTATGTTCATTTTTTCAGTATCCAGTCTCTCTACCTCTGCATTTTCAGGAGCAGGCAGTGGACCATTCTCATTGATTTCAGCATTGGTTTCATCTGTTTCCTCGATTAAGTCATATGAGTGTGTTTCATCATGTTTGTCTTGGTCACAGTTAATTGAAGGTTCCTCATCTTGGTCCTGAAAGACTTTTCTGAGCCTAAGTTGATGAACTCTGACACAGGTGCCTCCATGTCTAACAAAAACAACTGCACCGTCCTGCCCAATGACTATCCCTGGCCCTTT
This sequence comes from Mugilogobius chulae, assembly GCA_038363315.1. NCBI lineage: Eukaryota > Metazoa > Chordata > Actinopteri > Gobiiformes > Gobiidae > Mugilogobius > Mugilogobius chulae. The sequence goes on along the minus strand of CM076397.1, from coordinate 22,557,234 downwards.
CCACTTTGGACAGTCCACACGTTTGTAAAACACTTTGTCCCCAAGTTCATACTTTTCATCATTGTGACGCAGCTGTTTCTTTAGTGCTCTCCGAATTCGTTCCGAACATTCAGCTTCTGTAAAGGCCTTCCTTGCAGTGTGCAGAGCTGAAATGTGTTTGGCAACCCATTCACTTCTGGTAGTGCCCTCTAAAGCAGGTGCTTCGTCAATCAGCACAGAAGGCAGGTTCGGATTTTGCCAAAACACGAGCTGATGTGGACTGTAACCGTGGACACTTTGCATACAGTTCTTAGCCATGAGAGCCCAGTCCATGGCGGTGCTCCAGTCACATCCAACACTAGTTTTTACTTTGAGTATGATCTCCGTCAAAGTTTGGTTGTGGCGTTCTAATAGTCCATTACTCCAGGGGCTGTATGCAGGTGTGGTCTTTACTTCAATATTAAAGTTTTCAGCCATGTCTCTCACTTCTTCATTATTAAACTCCCCACCGTTGTCACTGAACAGCTTTTGTGGTGGGCCATGCACACTAATCCAATCATGAATAAAATGTCTTACAATCTCTGATGATCGCTTGGTGGTAAGAACACTTCCTGCACTAAATCGAGTGAACTGGTCAATGATATGCAGGTACCACACCCCTGGCTCAAGTTCATGCAGATCTACAGCCACAGTCTCATTGTATGTTGAAGCCAGAGGTAGACCAACTGCAGGCTTGGGCTTGGTTTTACAGTACTTTTGGCATGCTTCACATTGACTTATCACCTTTTGTAGCAAGCTGATGCATTCTTGGTCCTTGTTGCCAGAACTACTCAAAAGTCTTTGTAGTTTGTCAGCAGACGCATGTCCAAACTGTTTATGAAGTTTCTTTAAAACATTCATCTTTTCACTTGTGTCCATTTTGTCTGTGTTTGTGAGTACTTCTTCAGTTGCTAATATTTTATCAGCATTAGCATATTTATTTTCACTGTCCACTATGTTCACACAATAATGTCCAGAGCTTGTAAAATCCAGTTTGACAGGTTGATTGAACATCACAGCACTGTCATTTTCCATGTCCAAAACTGTCCCTGCCCTTTTTAATGACGTCTTACTCAAAGCAGGGGGATGTTAACTGGGACCACTTCGGTTTCTATGTTACACTTTGTGTTGCCAATCTTAGCTGGAATCTTAACCTTTTTAACAGAAAACACCACTTTTCCATCTCCAAACTTGAAGGGCCTATGACTTTGTGTTTCTGTTTTTCTCATAGAGGTGACGGTTTTCTTTCCTGATACCGTAATGTAGTTGTCCAGCCATTCCTGTCCACATACTGTCCTGGTGCAAGCAGTGTCTATTATAGCTGAGCCAAAACATTCAGTCATGAATATTTCTGCATCTGTTGGTGACTCTTTGGTGTAAAGAGTAATGTTACACTCTTCCACGCCAGGCTTATCTTCAGTCATTTGAACATTCTCACCTTTGTTGGGACAGTCTTTAGCCCAGTGAAACGTACTTTGGCACACCGCACATTTTGACCTCCGTCCGAATCTGTCCTGGGTTCGTACCGGGTTGTGGAGTTTTCGGTTTTGCGCCCTGTTGCCAAGACTTGCCTTTTTGTCTTCGCTGCTCCGTTGTAAACACAGATTCTTGACTAATTCCCTCTGTTGCGACACTCGTTTTTCCGCCAAATATTCTCTTTAAAGCGGACTTCATAGAGGCGAATGTTAAATCTGTGCACGCAGTTAACGCTAACTGCCTGTCTGTCACATCCAAGCACGCAGTGTCCAACAACTTAAAGGCTAAAACTGCATCAGGTAGCTCCATTTTGTACTTGCGCATTCGTGAATACCGCTGTTCGAAATCAATAATAAAGTCCGCCATGGACACATTTCCGTCTTTCACAATGCGGTCAAAGTCAGTGTAAGCTTCATAGATCAAGTCTTTCTCTTCTTTTAGAAACAAATCATCAAGTTTAGCAAGTAGTGTGGCCATGCCAGTGTCTTTATTTAAGTCATCTACCGGAATTTCCATCGCCGTCTCCCGAGCCCTGCCCGATAGCGCCAAAGCAACAGCAAGGGCTTGTTTTTTTTCTTCCAAGTCGGTAACTCTGCTCCACATGCCGACTTCATTTTTCCAGCTTTCATAGGGCTTTCCTTCTTCAAACAGAGGCGGAATTTTGTAGTTACTAACCATCCTCTGCTACCAATGTTAGTCAAAAATAACTCCACGTTTAGGTTTCGTAGGTTTATTCAGCAAACGCCATGTTCAAAGTTCACCACAACAACAGCCACTACTTCGGCCTGTAACATGTGCAACAAGAGTAGCATTGCCCCCTAGCGGCCAGGCATGAGAACACACAAAAATGAAATAACCTGTAACAAAGAGCTAACAGTCCTGGTCTAGTCCTGGCTCTGGTCTTGACCCCTGTGTCTTGTCTTCCAGACCGAGCTGCTGGTCCAGATGTCTGTTTTAGTCCTGGTTTAGTCCTGGCCCTGGTCTAGTCCTGGTTTAGTCCTGGTCTAGTCCTGGCCCTGGTCTAGTCTTGTTCTAGTCCTGGTCCTGGTCCTGGTCTTGACCCTTGTATCTTCTGTTCCAGACCGAGCTCCTGGTCCAGATGTCCGGTCCAGACAAAGACCAGTCCAAACCCAGATCCTCAGAACAAACTTCTTCAAACTTGTTCCTGGGAAACTTCCTGAAGCCCTACTTCAAAGACCGGCTCACGGGATTGGTCAGACTTACACTAGCCACGCCCCCTTAATGATGAACACACCCCCTCACTCTGACTCCTCCCCACAGGGACCGCCGGCCAATCAGGAGGCGAGAGAGAGAAGCAGCCGCCTGGTGGGAAGTTTGGACGAGAAGAGAATCAAAACCAGAAGATGTAAGAGAAAGGGAGGGAGAGAGAGAGAAGGAGGAAAGAGAGAGAGAAGGAGGAAAGAGAGAGAGAGAGGGAGGGAGAGAGAGAGGGAGAGAGGAGGGGGGGGGGGGGGGGGGGGGAGAGAAACAGCCGTCTGGTGGGAAGTTTGGACGAGAAGAGACTGAAGACGAGGAGATGTGAGAGAAAGAGAAGAAGAAGAGAGGAGGGAAAGAGGGAGGAGAGGGAGGGAGGTGGGAGAGAGGAGGAGAGAGAGAGAGATGAAAGGAGGGAGAGAGGAGAGGGGAGGGAGGGAAGAGAGAGAGAGAGAGAGGAGAGCGAGAGAGAGAGAGAAGCAGCCGCCTGGTGGGAAGTTTGGACGAGAAGAGACTGAAGACGAGGAGATGTGAGAGATATAAGAGAGAAAGAGAAAGAGGAGAGGGAGAGAGGGGAAAGAGAGAGGGAGGAAGAGAAGAGACTGTAGACCAGAAGATGTGAGAGATAAAAGAGAGAAAGAGAAAGAGGAGAGGGAGAGAGGGGAAAGAGAGAGGGAGGACGAGAAGAGACTGAGAACAAGAAGATGTGAGAGAAAGAGAGAGATGAAAGGAGGGAGGGGGGAGAGAGAGAGAGAGAGAGAGAGTGATAGAGCAGTTACTGTTCTGATCACATTTATCATCATTGATCACGTTTCTTATTGAT
>CM076397.1:22481202-22548702 GCA_038363315.1 Mugilogobius chulae | reverse complement strand
AGGACCAGTGAGGAGCTACAGGTAAGACTGGACCAGGACCAAGACCAGGACCAGGACCAGAGCTACAGGTGAGAGGAGAAGAGCTAGAACAGGACTAAACTGAAAGGGCTGAGCCGGAAGAACGGAGAGAGAGACTGGACGAGGACCAGCGAGGAGCTACAGGTGAGACTGGACCAGGACCAGCGAGGAGCTACAGGTGAGACTGGACCTGGACCAGGACTAGGACCAGAACTAGAGCTACAGGTGAGAGACTGGACCAAGACCAGCGAGGAGCTACAGGTGAGACTGGACCTGGACCAGGACTAGGACCAGAACTAGAGCTACAGGTGAGACTGGACCAGGACCAGCGAGGAGCTACAGGTGAGACTGGACCAGGACTAGAGCTACAGGTGAGAGGGACAGAACAGGACTAAACTGAAGGAGCTGAGCCGGAAGAACTGCAGGTGAGAGACTGGACCAGGACTAAGACCAGGACCAGGACCAGGACTGGGACCAGAACTGTTTAAAGATTCAGAAGTGGATTCTACGAGAAATCCCGCCCACTTTGGTAAAACTAGCCAATCAGAGCCAAGCTGATGTGTCAAAAACAACCTGCACGAACTAAAGAACAAAATGACATAATTTTGTTTGGCCAGCTTGAGCAAACAAAGTTCGAACGTCGGCTGAAGTATGAATTGGCCTTTAGACAGCTCTCTTTTCTCTCTCTCTCTCTCTCTTTTCTCTCTCTCTCTTTTCTCTCTCTCCTTTAGTCCTCCAGGACGGCATTCATGTGTTCTCTCTCTCCTTTAGTCCTCCAGGACGGCGTTCATGTGTTTACAAACGTTCCAGCGTTTTGGTTCTAACTCTTTGAGGAAAAAGGCCTGGACTCCAGAGGAAGACGCTCAGCTGCGCTCTCTGGTGGACAAGATGAGGATCGGCAACTTCGTCCCTTATACACAGAGTGAGTTAACTCTAAACTTTAACTCTGAACTATAACTCTAACTCCAGGTCACGTCCTACAGCAGGTTTAAACACTCTGTCCTCCTCCAGTGTCACGTCCTACAGCAGGTTTAAACACTCTGTCCCCTCCAGTGTCACGTCCTACAGCAGGTTTAAACACTCTGTCCTCCTCCAGTGTCACGTCCTACAGCAGGTTTAAACACTCTGTCCTCCTCCAGTGTCACGTCCTACAGCAGGTTTAAACACTCTGTCCTCCTCCAGTGTCACGTCCTACAGCAGGTTTAAACACTCTGTCCTCCTCCAGTGTCACGTCCTACAGCAGGTTTAAACACTCTGTCCTCCTCCAGTGTCACGTCCTACAGCAGGTTTAAACACTCTGTCCTCCTCCAGTGTCACGTCCTACAGCAGGTTTAAACACTCTGTCCTCCTCCAGTGTCACGTCCTACAGCAGGTTTAAACACTCTGTCCTCCTCCAGTGTCACGTCCTACAGCAGGTTTAAACACTCTGTCTCTCATTCACGTCTACCAGGTTTAATCTGTCCTCCTCCAGTGTCACGTCCTACAGCAGGTTTAAACACTCTGTCCTCCTCCAGTGTCACGTCCTACAGCAGGTTTAAACACCTGTCCTCCCGTCCGTCCTACAGCGTAACACTCTGTCCTCCTCCAGTGTCAGTCCTACAGCAGGTTTAAACACCTGTCTCCTCCAGTGTCACGTCCTACAGCAGGTTTAAACACTCTGTCCTCCTCCAGTGTCACGTCCTACAGCAGGTTTAAACACTCTGTCCTCCTCCAGTGTCACGTCCTACAGCAGGTTTAAACACTCTGTCCTCCTCCAGTGTCACGTCTACAGCAGGTTTAAACACTCTGTCCTCCTCCAGTGTCACGTCCTACAGCAGGTTTAAACACTCTGTCCTCCTCCAGTGTCACGTCCTACAGCAGGTTAACACCTGTCCTCCCCAGTGTCACGTCCTAAAAAACACCTGTCCTCCCCAGTGTCACGTCCTACAGCAGGTTTAAACACTCTGTCCTCCTCCAGTGTCACGTCCTACAGCAGGTTTAAACACTCTGTCCTCCTCCAGTGTCACGTCCTACAGCAGGTTTAAACACTCTGTCCTCCTCCAGTGTCACGTCCTACAGCAGGTTTAAACACTCTGTCCTCCTCCAGTGTCACGTCCTACAGCAGGTTTAAACACTCTGTCCTCCTCCAGTGTCACGTCCTACAGCAGGTTTAAACACTCTGTCCTCCTCCAGTGTCACGTCCTACAGCAGGTTTAAACACTCTGTCCTCCTCCAGTGTCACGTCCTACAGCAGGTTTAAACACTCTGTCCTCCTCCAGTGTCACGTCCTACAGCAGGTTTAAACACTCTGTCCTCCTCCAGTGTCACGTCCTACAGCAGGTTTAAACACTCTGTCCTCCTCCAGTGTCACGTCCTACAGCAGGTTTAAACACTCTGTCCTCCTCCAGTGTCACGTCCTACAGCAGGTTTAAACACTCTGTCCTCCTCCAGTGTCACGTCCTACAGCAGGTTTAAACACTCTGTCCTCCTCCAGTGTCACGTCCTACAGCAGGTTTAAACACTCTGTCTCCTCCAGTGTCACGTCCTACAGCAGGTTTAAACACTCTGTCCTCCTCCAGTGTCACGTCCTACAGCAGGTTTAGATCCATGTGAGGCTTTGTCAGTCCAGATCAGGTCCATGTGGTTTGTTTTGTGAGTAAACAGTCACAGAGGCTCTGATTGGCTGAAGCAGGTCTGAGCTTCTGCGTTTTCAGAGACATGAACCTGAACACTGACTCTTTCTCTCTCTGGCTCAGACAAACTGCACAGACTTGATCTGAAGCTGTGAAGCAGAGTGGCGCTGTTCATTCCAACTGTAACAACTGTTTCGGATTAAGCAATACGAGTTTTGCAGTAAAACTAAACATGTCTAAGTATTTCTGCGTATATGAGTGCTCACTTCAAAATCAGTCACAAAAGGTGCCTATGGTAAATTACGTCACAGCGCCACTTTGTGGTCAGGTGTGTGCACTACTGTCACGTCAGAACAGTTAGTTGTGTTTATCGATGTGAACTTTTTTGTTCTAACTCTTAAAGGGACTGTACCTGATTTTTGCATCCTAAAAATGTAAACAAACAGAAATAATTAATTTTAACCTTCTTACTTCAGGCTACATAATTTCCTCACGTAGCTAATGCATTCTGAGCTTCAGAATTGTTCATCATGATGAGTTTTAATGTTTTTTCACAGCTTTTAACAGCGAGGTGAGTCACTATGCTAACAACAGTTAGCCACAATGCTAAAAACAAAAACAGAAAAAGCTGCACACAAACAATATTTTATTAGACATAGACAGGACTTTGGGACTAATTTACACCTGATTAGAAACATTAACAAGGCATCAGTGCTAGTGGGAAATGCTTTTAAGTTATCTTGTTGCAAAAAAATCGAGTACAGTCCCTTTAAAACTCGCATTGATTGCAGCGTTCACATGCGCGCACATGAGACCTGTTAAAGGTTGTATAGAGGATTTACAAAAATAGTTTGTTGTCAGTCTTGGTGAAAAACAGTTGTATAGATTTGTAACAGCCTTGTACTTCTGCTAAACAAAAAAATAATTATAAAATATATAAACTGTGGACATGATGAGGCCAGTAAAACGCTGACCAATAGATAACGAGGTACCTCGTTATCTATTGGCCTGTTAACCTGTCAAACAAACCCTCAGTGTTCCTCAGTAACTCATTGGTCCAGTTACAGTGAGGGGCCCTGGGAGGAGAAACACATGAGTATCATTTGAAAAGAAGTAAGCAGTTGTTGGATTTGAAAAATCCTCCATAAACCTTAAGACTACTAGTGAAAGGTTGTAATAACGGTGGTTTATAACAGCGCAGTTGTCCACTTTGATCAGTTGTTTTATGTCACAAGTTAACACGACACATGTTACAATGTGATACAAGACTGACTGGTTCAGTCTGTGACAATGCTTAAGGTAGTTATGATGGTCCAGTGGTTAAAGCGATGGCATTAGGTTTGTTGTGTTTTGAAGAGCCGGGTTCGAGCCCCACACAGGCATTTTATTTTCTGCATTTAACTTGTGTAACTTGTGTCCAGACTAACTAAACAAAATGCCAAAGTCCCTTGAGCAAAATTCAAACGTTTATTGTACAGAATCTGCAAATAACTTTTATTATACAGCGCTGAGACTTTAATCCTCTTCTGGTCGAATCTGTGAAAGACAAACGCACATCAGAGTCAAAATAAAAAGTATGTAATTAATATAGCTATTAAAACTAAAGACATGTATTTATCAAGTCAATTTTTAATAATTCCGCCATCATTATTAAATAATATTAAATGTTATTTGGGTGAAAGTACAAATAATAATTAAAGTGTGTATGACAGGTTTAAAGTTTTTCACATTTGTATTTAGTTTGTTAGATTAACACCTGTTGTTATTATAAAAGATAGTTTTATTTTAATCAAGAACAAGTTTGTGGTGAAAATCTGTTGAAAACAGCAGGAAGTAGATCAGAGTTCACCTGATGACATCACACTGTGAGACAAAGACATTTTACATTTTCTCACAACAAACAGATTTATATAATATATATGTTTAACAAAACAGTGAGTTCTAGTGTATTGTTATGGCTCAAGTAAAAAAAAAAGTTAAATTTGAAGAGTTTGGGCCCAATTTATTAAATGGTTGCTAGGCAACTACCTAGTGTGATGTCATCAGTGATGAACAGGAAGTACATTTTAAATGTTAAAAACAGCCAAACTGGAATGAAATGTGAAAAATGTTTAATAAAACCTTAAATATAATGATCTTAACTACGTCTGAGTGACATGAGTTCAACCTGTCATGGACACTTTAAATTATTCAACTTTCCATCTACAGAGTTGGTCTGCTCACTGAGGTGGAGCTAAACTCAATATGGTGCTGCAGCCAGACTCTTCTCAAACATCCTGGTCCTTCAGTCTGATGACCTCTGACCTCTGTCCACAGTCTGATGACCTCTGACCTCTGTCCTTCAGTCTGATGACCTCTGACCTCTGTCCTTTAGTCAGAGGCGGTTCTGGCCTGCATGACTCCCTGGGCGAACAAGCTCCTCTGCCGTCCCCCTAGAACCCGCCCGACCGCCCACGAGGCCGTTGGAATGCTGCTTGCGGCTTTAATTATCTTTACAATGACTGTATATCCACATCTGTCAAAAAGTAGAAACAATCTGTCTTCAATATATGATTTTTAATAATCAAATTGAACTCAGCAGCATTACATAGTAGTGTCTGGGCCTTCTTGATATTAAAATGGAGAATTAGTGAGCTAGCCAGGCAGACTAAATAATAATTATGACAGTTGGGTAAAACAATATGCATCTTATACATACCTTTATCTTTTTCCACGTTCTTCTTTTTTTTAAACTGAGCACCTGAAGGTTTTGACCGTTTCATTGCACATGCAAATGAAAAGTGTTTGACTAAAGAGACTCGATGTTAGCATGCTCTGACCCGACAACAACTTGCACTCTGACTTCGGACTAAACCAAGTTGGTTTAGTCGTTCTATTATTAAGCTAACACGTTTTGCTTCTAAAATGCAGAATCAATGAAAAGCTTTGATGCAGCAAAAATGTATCATTCCAGATTGATGAGGATCAATAAAATGTGTTTTTCAGACCGTTTTGCCTTAACTATCACTTAACCTGGCCGTGACCCCTCTCACAGCAACAGCTGGGAAGTCGTCACTGTTTTTTATTTGGTTTAATCCACTGACCAAGACGGCTACAGAACTGTTTGTGAAGGGACGCAGCCGCCAGTAGAGGGTGCTGTTTCTCCTGCTATAGCTTGACCTGTTAACTGTACATTAGCGAAGCTGATGAAGGACTTTTGAATTATTATTATTTTTCTCTGCAAATGCCGCTCCGACCCCAAAAACCGCCACTGCCTTTAGTCTAATGACCTCTGACCTCTGTCCACAGTCTCGTACTTCATGCAGGACAGACTCCCGGGTCAGCTCATCTACCGGTGGAACCAAGTCCTGGACCCGAGGATCAAGAAAGGAACCTGGAGTCCAGAAGAAGACCAGGTTAGACCGGGGTTTAGACCAGGTCAGACCAGGGTTTAGGTCAAGTTTAGGGTGAGTTTATACCAGGTTAGACTTGGGGGGGCCTCCAAAGGTTGTCCACCCAACACGCCTGACAGAAAACTGGCTTTGAAACTAACTTTATTATTTTGAATGTGATTAACTTACTCTCTTAAATCCACACAAGTCCACAGGCATTAGTACTTTGCTGTTTTGTCATTTTAATATGAGAGTTTATACATTCTGCTTGGTTTTGAACAGAGTGTGAAATATTACTGAGGAGCCCAGGGCCGTCTACTTAGTCCTGGTCTCACCGTCTCTACAGGTCTTAGTCCTGGTCTCACCGGTCTCTACAGGTCTTAGTCCTGGTCTCACCGGTCTCTACAGGTCTTAGTCCTGGTCTCACCGGTCTCTACAGGTCTTAGTCCTGGTCTCACCGTCTCTACAGGTCTTAGTCCTGGTCTCACCGGTCTCTACAGGTCTTAGTCCTGGTCTCACCGTCTCTACAGGTCTTAGTCCTGGTCTCACCGGTCTCTACAGGTCTTAGTCCTGGTCTCACCGGTCTCTACAGGTCTTAGTCCTGGTCTCACCGGTCTCTACAGGTCTTAGTCCTGGGGAGCCAACAGGGGGCCACGGCTCAGACAAGTGGGAACGGCTGCTTTAGGCTGAGGTTTGGAGTGAGTTTAGACCAGGTTTAGACCAGGATCTGGACCAGGATCTGAGGCGGTCTGGACCAGGATCTGAGGCGGTCTGGACCAGGATCTGGACCAGGATCTGAGGCGGTCTGGTTGTGTTTCAGCTGCTTCTCGCCGCTGTGGAGAAATATGGAGCCAGAAAATGGTGGAAAATCCGCTTCGAGGTCCCAGGAAGAACCGACGGCGCCTGTAGAGACCGGTAAGACCAAGACCTGGACTAAGACCTGGACCAGGACTAAGACCAAGACCAGAACCAAGACCTGGACTAAGACCTCAAAGACCCCAGAGACCAAAGAGACTGAACTACGACCTGTAGAGACTGGTGAGACCAATCCACGACCAGACCTCAGACCAAGACCTCAGACCAGACCTCAGACCAGACCTCAGACCAGACCTCAGACCAGACCTCAGACCAGACCTCAGACCAGACCTCAGACCAGACCTCAGACCTGTAGAGACCTCAGAGACTTTGATAAATCCTCCTGACGTGTATTCTGTGTTGTTTCCTCAGGTATCACGACGTTCTGAATCCAAACACAAAGAAAGGACCGTTTGACCATCGAGAGACTCTGCTGCTCATGAGACTGGTCCAGGTCCACGGACACGGTGAGGACTGAGACCGGGACTGGGACTGGGACTGGGACCAGGCCTGAGACAGAGACCAAGGCCAAGACCAGGGCTAGAACCAGGACTCAAAAACTAAATAAAATGTGCAAATCTTTGTAAAAACCTTTGGATCTAAAACAGGACAGTTTAGACCGAGTTTAGGCCAAGTTTAGACCAGGATTTAGACCTGGTTTAGACAGAGTTTAGTCCAGGTTTAGACCAGGATTTAGACCAGGTTTAGACCGAGTTTGGGCCAGGATTTAGACCAGGCTTAGACCGAGTTTAGGCCAGGATTTAGACCAGGTTTAGACCGAGTTTAGGCCAGGATTTAGACCAGGTTTAGACCGAGTTTAGGCCAGGATTTAGACCAGGTTTAGACCGAGTTTAGGCCAGGATTTAGACCAAAGATTAGACCGAGTTTAGGCCAGGATTTAGACCAGGTTTAGACCGAGTTTAGGCAAGGATTTAGACCGAGTTTAGGCCAGGATTTAGACCAAAGATTAGACCGAGTTTAGGCCAAGATTTAGACCAGGTTTAGACCGAGTTTAGGCCAAGTTTAGACCGAGTTTGACCGAGGTTTAGGCCAAGTTTAGATCAGGATTTAGACCAAGTTTAGGCCAGAATTTAGACCAGGTTTAGACCGAGTTTAGGCAAAGTTTAGGCCAAGTTTAGACCAGGATTTAGACCATAGATTAGACCATGTTTAGACTGACTTTAAACAGACTTTGGTTAGATCTAAAATGTGAACAAACAGAAACATTAAGTTTAAACTTGGCTCTGATCTGTGACATTTTGACCTTGTCTCTGTCTCTGAAAACGTGACTCTTCTGTGACTAAACGACGGCCAGACTCTCACATGGACCGAGGAGAACCAGGTCTGAAGGTCTGAAGTGTTAAAGTGTTAAAGTGTGGTGTGTTCACAGGACGCTGGGCCAAGATCGCTGCAGAAATCCCAAACAGAACCGACGCCCAGTGTATGAGAGCGTATCGCAAAGTCCTGAACCAGACTGAGGCGTTTGGAGGAGCCAAGGAGACGAGGACGGGAGGGAAGGAGACATGTGGAGGAGGGAAGGAGACGAGAGGAAAGAGCAAGGAGAAGAAGACAGGAGGCAAGGACACAGGAGAGTGGACGTGTCCGAAGGAAGCGAAGAAGAAACCGACACCGACCAAGTGTAAGGAGACGACAAAGGAAGCACAGAAGGAGCCAGGGAAGGAGACAGGGAAGGAGCCAGTGAAGGAGCAAGGAAAGGAGCTAGTGAAGTCTGTGAAGGAGGAGCTGGAGCAGACGGCTCTGACGGCTCAGCTAAACCTTCAGGTAAAAGTCACATTTCTCATTTTCACTTTGGTTTGATGTTTGGAGCCGTGTGATTGGTCAGAACACAGGTCTTTGTGACAAACAGGTTCAAATCGTTGTCCAGAGTGTGTTTGTGAAGGAAAAGTCAGAGTTTGTCTTTTCCCACAGAATCCTCCGAGGTGTGAGAGGAAGAGGAGACGACCTGTTCGCTTCAAAGACTGTTCTGACGAGGAAGAGGAGGAGGAGGAAGAAGTGCCTTATAACAGGAAGAAGTGCCTTATATGGACACGAGCGACCAGGAGGAAGTGCCTTATATGGAGACGAGAGACCAGGAGGAAGTGCCTTATATGGAGACGAGAGACCAGGAGGAAGTGCTTATATGGACACGAGCGACCGGGAGAAGAAACAGAGAGATAAAGAAGGATTCATGAGAGACCAGATCGAAGAGGAAGAGGAGGAGAATGAAGAAGAACCTCAGGAGGAGACAGGAGCAGAGCGACAGGAGCGCACAGACACAGGTGGGTCATAGTTTATATATACTGTATATCCACCTTATTCCTGGGGCCGCTGCTGTAAAAAGGGTTATGGGCGTAACTTCCGGTATAGTAACAGGAAGTGTCACTGTTGTTGTTTGGATTGAGAGTTGGCGGTTTTATTAGCGTTAACTTTAGAAGCGTGTCTCACTTAATTCTCCGACGCAGCTCTGGGACATGTTTGTGCAGCTCGGGGACATGTTGTGCAGCTCGGGGACATGTTGTGCAGCTCGGGACATGTTGTGCAGCTCGGGGACATGTTGTGCAGCTCGTGGACATGTTGAGCAGCTCGGGGACATGTTGTGCAGCTCGGGGACGTGTTGTGCAGCTCGGGGACATGTTGTGCAGCTCGTGGACATGTTGAGCAGCTCGGGGACATGTTGTGCAGCCAGGTCTCGGGGACATGTTGTGCAGCTCGGGGACATGTTGTGCAGCTCGGGACAGTTGTGCAGCTCGGGGACATGTTGTGCAGCAAAATTAAATGTGTGGCTTAAAGAGCGTTCAACATTCTTTTTTGTGCCTGCATTCCACTTTCTCTGGACATCAGTGCACGACGATGACCCTGTCTTTCCCCTGCCTGACTGCATTCTCAACCTGAACTGAAAATTAATCAAAATAATACACTTCGTTGAATAGACAGATTAGAACATAGCCTAATGTTTTCATCTAGCTCATACATCATACATTGTCATAAATCTACCATAACAACCTATATTTACCGTCCAAAGATCTGCCTTGACCAGCCACACATGTACACCTGCAGTTTCTACGTTTCCTGACGTTGACACCAAAACCCAGGGTCCGTGATGAGGCACTTTGGCTCAACGTCTGCTTTTAGATACATTAGATTGTGCCCAACCTCTTTCAACCAAACCCGACCAACCTTATTGCTCTGAAGGTACTGGTGCCTCGGAGCTTTTAAGATTGTTCATAGCTTCGCCATCTGCTGTAACAGAGCTGAGAAAGTAGCTCAAAATGCTACTATAGGTGAAGTTCAGCCACTTTTTCAGGTCATCCTCCCATCCTTTCATTTTAGTAGGCAACGGGATTGTTATATCGCCTCGTTTAAGACATGAAAGCTTATGTAGTTATCGATCCAGAAAAAAAACAGCAATCGCGATTGGTTCAACATTTATAATTCACGCAAAGGCTCATGGGGGCTAGGAATAAGGTGGATAGGAATGGAAAATTGTTCGAAAACTTCAAAAATCGTTTGAAGTTTGCAGAATCGATCAGTTTTGCTGCTGCAGCCAATAACATAAGAACAGTCACAGTGTGAACTTGTGTCAGACTGAAAGTGATTTATTATGTTGTGTTTAAAAACTGAACACTAAATATGTTTACTGTTCAAATGTTCAAAACACTTAACCCTAGAACACTTTCGCTATAAAAACTTACACCATCACTTTTGCCAGGTACAGATATAATAAACCCAACAAAAGTAGTTGTCATAAAGAATAGATCCAAATATGACAAGACTTGATAAACTACAGTGGTTTTCTTTTATTTTAAACTGTGGTTTGTGTAACAACATGGAAAATAAAAATATATTAAGATCCTACAAACATGCTCCAAAATTACTGAAACATTTAGATTTTGAGAAAAAAAAAATTCCTAAAAAAAAAATCCTGCTCCAGTAAACTTGGTGTTTGGGTTAGACTTGGTGTTTGGTCGACTCGTTCCAGAGACATGTGAGACTTCCTGGTGAAGCTCAGACTCTGGACACACAGATAACACTAACCCAGCTACAGGAGAGAGGAACAAGTGTGGAAACATGAACACTGGATTAGACCAGAAGAAATCACTTTGAAATCACCACTTTGTGATATATATTCATAATTCATATAAATATAACTACATAATGTAACTTTTGGCAAAAAAAAAAAAAAATAAGTAAACATACATTAGCCTCTATCACTGTTGCCGGTGAAAATCATCCAAATCAAACCTGTGTTCCTCACTGAGACGTCAGAGACACTAAACCTGCCACAGAATGAAGCTGGAGTTGACCAGGGACAGTAAATATGGTGTAAATATATGAGTCTGAATGTTGTCACTCTTGACATGTGACACAATCACTTGATTTTAAACATTAACACTATCACTGGTAAAAATCACCCCAAATGTACATTACCTCTTTCACTTTCGCCGGGTGAAATTCACCTGAAAACAAGTCTGTAGGAAAAAGAGGCTTTGGGGGAAACACCTTCATAGAGTCAAAAACAATGGTGAAGCTCCAGGGACTCATGACAAATGCTACATATTGAAAATCATGTAAATACATTTGCTCTGGTGAAACTCACCCGACGATAGAGCTCTAGGGCTTTAAACTAAATGCCACTTACTATGGTTTATTTTGCCTTAGGATAAAAAAAAGTTACTGTAGATAAACGAACAAAATCGAAAACTGAATGGAATTGTGACTTTAGTGAATCGTTCCATCCTTAGTGTGTATGTTCTGCTCCTGTTTGTTTCTCTTCTATCGTCACTTCTGCAAAAACTCAGAAACTTTTTATTGATAAAGAGCTGCTGGTGTAATTGGCATGCTTCCATGAGAAAAAAAAATAACTCCTCTCGGGGTTGTTTTGTCGCAGCAAAAGCAGGAGGAGGTGTTGAGTGGAGGACCAAAGATTATCCCACATTTAGACCGAGTTTAGACAGTGTTAGGCCAAGTTTAGACCGAGTTTAGGCCAAGTTTAGACCGAGTTTAGGCCAAGTTTAGACCAAGTTTAGACCAAGTTTAGACGAGTTTAGGCCGAGTTTAGGCCAAGTTTAGACCAAGTTTAGACCGAGTTTAGACCGAGTTTAGACCAAGTTTAGGCCGAGTTTAGGCCAAGTTTAGACCGAGTTTAGGCCAAGTTTAAACCGAGTTTGGGCCAAGTTTAGACCGAGTTTGGGCCAAGTTTAGATCAAGTTTAGGCCAAGTTAGACCGATTTAGAGGCAAGTTAGACCCAAGTTTAGACCAAGTTTAGACCGAGTTTAGGCCGAGTTTAGGCAAGTTTAGACCAAGTTTAGACCGAGTTTAGACCGAGTTTAGACCAAGTTTAGACCAAGTTTAGACCGAGTTTAGGCAAGTTTAGACCAAGTTTAGACCGAGTTTAGACCAGAAGTTTAGGACCAAGTTAGACCATTGGCAAGTTTAGACCGAGTTTAGACAAGTTTAACGAGTTTAGGCCAAGTTTAGGAGTTTAGACCGAGTTAGACCAAGTTTAGACCGAGTTTAGACCAGTTTAGGCCAAGTTTAGACAAGTTTAGACCGAGTTTAGAGTTTAGGCAAGTTAGACAAGTTTAGGACCAGTTTAGGCCAAGTTTAGACGATTAGACCAAGTTTAGACCGAGTTTAGACCAAGTTTAGACCGAGTTTAGGCCAAGTTTAGACCGAGTTTAGACCAAGATTTAGACGAGTTTAGCCAAGTTTGACAGTTAGGCCAAGTTTAGACCGAGTTTAGGCCGAGTTTAGACCGAGTTTAGACCGAGTTTAGACCGAGTTTTAGCCAAGTTTAGACGAGTTTGCAAGTTTAGACGAGTTTAGGCCAAGTTTAGACCAAGTTTAGACCGAGTTAGGAAGTTTAGCCGGAGTTTAGGCCGTTTAGACCGGTTTAGCCAAGTTTAGACCAAGTTTAGACCGAGTTTAGGCCAAGTTAGACCAAGTTAGACCGAGTTTAGGCCAAGTTTAGACCAAGTTTAGACCGAGTTTAGGCCAAGTTTAGACCAAGTTTAGACCGAGTTTAGGCCAAGTTTAGACCGAGTTTAGACCAAGTTTAGACCGAGTTTAGGCCAAGTTTAGACCGAGTTTAGGCCGAGTTTAGACCAAGTTTAGACCGAGTTTAGACCAAGTTTAGACCGAGTTTAGACCAAGTTTAGACCGAGTTTAGGCCAAGTTTAGACCAAGTTTAGACCGAGTTTAGGCCAAGTTTAGACCGAGTTTAGAGGCCAAGTTTAGACGAGTTTAGGCCAAGTTTAGACCGTTAGCCAAGTTTAGACCGAGTTTAGGCCAAGTTTAGACGAGTAGACCAAGTTTAGACCGGACAGTTTTAGAGCCGAGTTTAGGCCAAGTTTAGACCGAGTTTAGACCGTAGGTTTAGACCGAGTTTAGACCGAGTTTAGACGAGTTTGCCAGTTTAAGAGTAGGCCAAGTTTAGACCGAGTTTAGACGAGTTTAGACCGAGTTTAGGCCGAGTTTAGCATTTAGACCGAGTTTAGACGAGTTGGGCCAAGTTTAGACGAGTTGGCAAGTTAGACCGAGTTTAGACCCAGTTTAGGGTGTTTATTTGAATTTGTCGTGTTTCCATGAGAGAAAACTGATGCACAAGTAGAATTTGTGATAAATGTTAATGAAAAGCTGGAGGTGGATTTAAGTCTGGGTTGTTTTGTCTCAGCAGCAGCAGCAGCAGCAGGAGGAGGATCAGGAGGAGGATCAGGAGGAGGATCAGGAGGAGGAGCAGGAGGAGGATCAGGAGGAGATGGTGGAGTGGTGTGGAGGACGTATCTGGACCTGGATCAGTGGAGTCGTGCTCACCTGACCAGCAGCAGCAGCTCTGGACTCTTCACACGCGTCTGTCTCTCCAGCGCTCACAGGGGTCAGGGGGGTCATGAGGGTCAGGAGGGTCACGGGGGTCAGGAGGGTCAGAGGTCAGAGCGCTACAAAAACCGTCGTGGAGAAGTCCAGATGTTCTGTGGTGAACCTGCCTCGTCCTGCTGAAGTCAACTGTGGACATCTGAACTTCTGCGGCGAGAAGATCAGGCTGAAGATCTGATGAGACTTCTGCTGCAGCAGGCCCAGAAGTTCAGCCCCAGGTGAGTCTGGACCGGGTCTGGACCAGGACTAAAACAGGGTCTAAACCGGGTCTATACCGGGTCTGGACCAGGGCTAAAAAGGACTAAAACAGACTAAAGCAGGACTAAAACAGGACTAAACAGGACGAAACCAGGACTAAAACAGGATAAAAAGACTAAAGCAGGACTAAAACAGGACTAAAGTAGGACTAAAGCAGGACTAAAACAGGACTAAAGTAGGACTAAAGCAGGACTAAAAACAAGACTAAAACAGGACTAAAGCAGGACTAAAGCAGGACTAAAGCAGGACTAAAACAAGACTAAAACAGGACTAAAACAGGACTAAAGCAGGACTAAAGCAGACTAAAACAAGACCTAAAACAGGACTAAAGCAGGACTAAAGCAGGACTAAAAGACTAAAAGGACAAAGCAGACTAAAACAGACTAAAGCAGGACTAAAACAGGACTAAAGCAGGACTAAAGCAGGACTAAAAACAGACTAAAGAGGACTAAAGCAGGACTAAAACAAGACTAAAACAGGACTAAGCAGGATAAACAGACTAAAGCAGGACTAAAGCAGGACTAAAACAGGACTAAAACAGGACTAAAACAGGACTAAAGCAGGACTAAAGCAGGACTAAACAAGACTAAAGCAGGACTAAAACAGGACTAAAGCAGGACTAAAGCAGGACTAAAGCAGGACTAAAACAGGACTAAAGCAGGACTAAAACAGGACTAAAGCAGGACTAAAGCAGGACTAAAACAGACTAAAACAGGACTAAAACAGGACTAAAACGAAAACAGGACTAAAGCAGGGCTAAAACAGGACTAAAGCAGGACTAAAGCAGGACTAAAACAGGACTAAAGCAGGACAAAAACAGGACTAAAACAGGACTAAAGCAGGACTAAAACAGGACTAAAACAGGACTAAAGCAGGACTAAAGCAGGA
Organism: Mugilogobius chulae; assembly: GCA_038363315.1. NCBI lineage: Eukaryota > Metazoa > Chordata > Actinopteri > Gobiiformes > Gobiidae > Mugilogobius > Mugilogobius chulae. The sequence goes on along the minus strand of CM076397.1, from coordinate 22,533,826 downwards.
CTAAACCAGGACTAAACCAGGACTAAAGCAGGACTAAAGCAGGACTAAAGCAGGACTAAAACAGGACTAAAGCAGGGCTAAAACAGGACTAAAGCAGGACTAAAACAGGACTAAAACAGGACTAAAGCAGGACTAAAGCAGGACTAAAACAGGACTAAAGCAGGGCTAAAGCAGGACTAAAGCAGGACTAAAACAGGACTAAAGCAGGACTAAAACAGGACTAAAGCAGGACTAAAACAGGACTAAAACAGGACTAAAGCAGGACTAAACCAAGACTAAACCAGGACTAAACCAGGACTAAAGCAGGACTAAAGCAGGTCTAAACAGGACTAAAGCGGGACCAAAGCGGGACCAAAGCGGGACCAAACCGGGACAAAGCGGGACCAAAGCGGGACTAAAGCGGGACTAAAACGGGACTAAAACGGACTAAACCGGACTAAAGCGGACTAAAGCGGGACTAAACGGGACTAAAGCGGGACTAAAGCAGGAGTAAAACGGGACTAAAGCAGGACTAAAACAGGACTAAAGCAGGACTAAAGCAGGACTAAAGCAGGACTAAACCAGGACTAAAGCTGACTAAAGCAGGTCTAAAACAGACTAAACCAGGACTAAACCAGGACTAAACCAGGTCTAAAACAGGACTTAAACTGGTCTTTCTTGTGTCCACAGATCAGACTCTAGTCTGAGCTTCAGACTTCAGGCGTGTCTGGTGCCGTGGATCGGAAACGTGATCCTGATGGACTCGGACCAGGACCTCCCGAGCCAGACCGGACCAGGACCAGGACCTGGACCAGGACCTGGACCAGCTCCTCCTGTGGGCGTGTCCAGCTCCAGACTGTTCCGGTTCTTTCTCCTGGCGCTCCGGGTCGACGCTGAAGGCTGCAGACGCTCCATCGAAGAACGCCGACGTCTGGAGGAGCTGCGGAGGCAAGAGGAAGACCGTGGCCGACATGTTGAAGGTCCAGAAGCAGAGCAGACGAGAAGAAAAACATCTCAGCGTGTCTGCTGCTTATCAGAAGAACCTGAAGAACATCTCTGGTCTGCTCCGAACCAGAAGAACCAGAAGAACCAGAAGAACCAGAACCAGGGCAAACGAGAAGAAGCAGCTCTCAACGTCGCTGTTCCTCGTCAGAAGAACCAGAAGTGTTCAAATGTTTCTTCTCCAAACAAACTCCAAGTTCCTCCGAATCGACCCCACACTTATCCGTCTTTCTCTTCTCTCAGCGCGATCTCCAGAGTCAGAACGTTCGCCTGCCTCTTCAGAAGTCTCCAAAACCATCTCCTCGTTCTTCTTCTTCTGCTCTAAACATCTCCAGCTCTTCTCGTTCTGCTCTAAACATCTCCAGCTCTTCTTCTTCTGCTCTAAACATCTCCAGCTCTTTCTCCTTCTCTTTTTTTCTAAACATCTCCAGCTCTTCTCGTTCGCTCCTGCTCCTCCATCTTCTGAGAAACAAAATGTCCGTCTGCTTCTGTCCAGTCCCGGTCGTCTTCTCAAAGCTCCTCAGAACGTTCAGATGATTCTCAAGAAGATTCTCGTTACAAACCCTTCTCATCCTCAGAAGATTCTCACTTTAGTTCCTCGACAGACGTCTTCTTCTTCTTCTCAGACAAACGTCACAAAGACTTGTTCCTCTGTTCCCAGTGTAAGTTCTTCTCAAAGTCAAAGCGTCCTCCTCAAAGCTCCTCAGAACGTGGGACGACTGGACCTTCAGACCAAAGATCTGCTGCTGCTCCTCAGACGGTTCTTCTTCCTCCAAACCAAACTTCTCCTCCTCCTCCTCCTCCTCCGTTTTCACTGTGGGTGGGCTCCGTTTTGTCCTCGCGAAGCTTCAAACCTTCTTCTTCACCTTCACAAACTGTCAGAGTCAGAGCAGCGTCTGGAACCAAGACTGAAGCTCTGAACCAAGACTGAAGCGTCTGGAACCGAGACCGAAGCTTCTGGAACCAAGATTCTGAAGCTGAAGCTAGGAACCAAGACTGAAGCGCTGGGAACCAAGACTGAAGCGTCTGGAACCAAGACTGAAGCGTCTGATAACCAAAACTGAAGCTTCGTGGAACCAAGACTGAAGCGTCTGGAACCAAGACTGAAGCGTCTGGAACCAGACTGAAGCTTCTGGAAACCAGACTGAAGCTTCTGGACCAAGACTGAAGGTCTTAGAACAAGACCGAAGCTTCTGGAACCAAGACCGAAGCTTCTGGAACCAAGACTGAAGCGTCTGGAACCAAGACTGAAGCTTCTGGAACCAAGACTGAAGCGTCTGGAACCAAGACTGAAGCGTCTGGAACCAAGACTGAGCTTCTGGAACCAAGACTGAAGCTTCTGGAACCAAGACTGAAGCGTCTGGAACCAAGACTGAAGCGTCTGGAACCAAGACGAAGCGTCTGGAACAAGACTGAAGCTTCTGGAACCAAGACTGAAGCTTCTGCGAACGAGACGAGGTCAGGAACTAACCTGCGGAACACTCCAAACATGGCAACACTCTTTCTCTCTTTCTTTCTTTCATCCCTTCTTTCTTTCTCCCCCCTTCTCTCTCTTTCTTCTCTCTTTTTCTCCCCCTCTCTTTGCCCTCCTCTCTCCATCTCTCTCCTGTCTTTCTTTCTTCTCTTTTCACTCTCTCTCTTTTCCTTTCTTTCCTTCTCTCTCTCCCTCTCTTTTTCTCTACCCCCCTCTCTCATCCTTCCTTCTTCTCTCTTCACTCTTTCTCTCCCTTCTCTCTCTCTCTCCCCTCCTCTCTCTCTCTTTCTCTCTCTCTCATCCCTCCTTCTCTCTCCTCTCTCTCTCTAAACCCCTCTCTCTCTCTCTCTTTCTCTCCTCTCTCTCTCTCTCTTCTAACCCTCTCTTCTCTCTCTCCTCTCTCTCTCTCTTTCCTTTCTCTCCTTCTCTCTCTCTCTTTCTCTCTCCTCTCTCTCATCCCTCCTTCCTTCTCTCTCTCTCTCTCCTCTCTCTCTCTCTCTCATCCTCTCTCCTCTCTCTCTCATCCCCTCCTTCCTCTCTCTCTCCTCTCTCTCTCTCTCTCTCATCCTCTTCCTCTCTCTCCTCATCCCTCCTTTCCTTCTCTCCTCTCCTCTCCCCTTCCCTTCCTCTCTCTCTCATCCCTCTTCCTTCCTCTCTCTCATCCTCTTCTCTCTCTCTCTCCTCATCCTCTTTCCTTCTCTCTCATCCCTCTTTCCTTCTCTCTCTCTCATCCCTCTTTCCTTCTCTCTCTCTCATCCCCTCTCTCCTCTCTCTCTCATCCTCCTTCTCTCTCTCTCTCTCTCTCTCTCCCTCTTTCCTTCTCTCTCTCATCCCTCTCCTTCTCTCTCTCTCATCCCTCCTCTCTCTCTCCCTCTCTCTCATCTCTCCTTCTCTCTCTCTCATCCCTCCCTCCTTCTCTTCTCTCTTCTCTCTCTCTCTCATCCCTCCCTCTCTCTCTCTCTCTCTCTCTCTCTCATCCCTCCCTCCTTCTCTCTCTCTCTCTCTCTCTCTCCTTCTCTCTCTCTCTTCTCTCTCTCTCTCTCATCCCTCCCTCCTTCCTTCTCTCTCTCTCTCTCATCCTCCTTCTCTCTCTCTCTCTCATCCTCCTTCCTTCTCTCTCTCTCTCTCTCATCCCTCCTTCTCTCTCTCTCTCATCCCTCCTTCCTTCTCTCTCTCTCTCTCTCATCCCTCCTTCTCTCTCTCTCTTTACAGAAAACAAGATGTCCGCCTGTTCCCAGACTCGTCCGGTCGACAGAAGTTTCACGTTGTCAGAGTTTACGCTGCGTCTTCAGAAAGTCCCGACGTTTGTGCGAAAAAGACTCAACGAGAAACGTCAAAGGTGAGAGGTCGGGGGTCAGGGAGGGGTCGCAGCTCGGGCGCAAAGGTCAGAGGTCAGAAATATATCCGAGGTTTACTTTACTGACGTCGTGTTTTTGTTTTCTTTAGACTTTTTCTTTATCAGGATCTCTCTCTGATCACGACTACGCTTCACCCCCTTCCTCGTCCAATCAGAACACTCCATCTGCTTCCTCGTCCAATCAGAACACTTCACCTGCTTCCTCGTCCAATCAGAGCACTCCACCTGCTTCCTCGTCCAATCAGAACACTCCGCCTGCTTCCTCATCCAATCAGAACACTCCGCCTGCTTCCTATCCAATCAGAACACTCCGCCTGCTTCCTCGTCCAATCAGAACACTCCGCCTGCTTCCTCGTCCAATCAGAACACTCCGCCTGCTTCCTCGTCCAATCAGAACACTCCGCCTGCTTCCTCGTCCAATCAGAACACTCCGCCTGCTTCCTCGTCCAATCAGAACACTCCGCCTGCTTCCTCGTTCCAATCAGAACACTCCGCCTGCTTCCCGTCAATCAGAACACTCCGTCTGCTTCCTCGTCCAATCAGAACACTCCGCCTCTTCCTCGTCCAATCAGAACACTCCGTCTGCTTCCTCGTCCAATCAGAACACTCCGCCTGCTTCCTCGTCCAATCAGAACACTCCGCCTGCTTCCTCGTCCAATCAGAACACTCCGCCTGCTTCCTCGTCCAATCAGAACACTCCATCTGCTTCCTCGTCCAATCAGAACACTCCGCCTGCTTCCTCGTCCAATCAGAACACTTCATCTGTTAAATCCTCCAATAAAACGAAAGCAGAGAAGCGCCGCAGAACAGAGAAAGAGGAGGAGAAGAGAGAGGGAGGAGCAGAGAGGAAAGGAGGAGGAGCAGAGGGAGAAGTGGGCGGGCAGAGGGAGAAAGGGGCGGAGCTGAAGAAGAGGAGGGGGTGTCCAGAGGGAAAGAGGAAGAGGAAACCCACCATGAAAGCTCTGGCTCTGTATCGAGAAAAGGTAAAAACACTGAAGTCTGTAATGTTTGACTTTTGATATTTGACTCCTCCTTCTCCTCTTCCTCCTCTTCTCCTCCTCTTCCCCCTCTTCTCCTCCCCTCTTCTCCTCTTCCTCCTCTCCTCCTCTTCCTCCCCCTCTCATCCTCTTCTCCTCTTCCTCATCTCCCCCCTTCTTTCTCTCCTCCTTTTTCTCCTCTTCCCCTTTTCCTCCTCTTCTTCTTATCTTCCTCTTTCTCCTCTCCTCCCCTCTTCCCTTCCCTCTTCTCCCTCTCTCCTCTTCTCCTTTTCCTTCTCTCCTCATCCTCCTCTCCCCCTCCTTCTCTCCTCCTTTTTCTCCTCTTCCCCCTTTTATCTTACTCTTTCTCCTCTTCTTCCCCCTCCTCCTTTCTCCTCTTCTACCTCTTCTCCCCTTTCCTCCTTTCCCCACTTCTTTGTCTCCTCCTTTTTCTCTTCTTCCTCTCTACTCCTCTCCTCTACTCCCTCTCTTCCTCTTCCCACTCTTTTCCTCTTCCTCTCCTCTTCCCCTCTTCTCCTCTTCCTCCTCTCCTCCTCCTCCCCCTCTCATCCTCCTCTCCTCTTTCCCCTCTTCCTCCTCTTGTCTTCCTCCTCTCCCTCCTTCCTTCTAACCTCCTTTTTCTCCTCTTCCCCCTCTCCTCCTCTTCTTCCCCCCTCCTCCACTTCCCCCTCTCCTCCTCTTCCTCCTCTTCCTCTTCCTCTTTAGTTTTGTCTCTGATGTCATTTTATTTTTTGTTTTTCAGGTGGAAAAATTCAAAAAACGAGTTTCATCTGAGAACAAACCGAAAACCAAACGAAGGAAACAGTCAGATCCTACCTCCTTACCTCCTACCTCCTTACCTCCTACATCCTCACGTCCTAGATCCTTACCTCCTACCTCCTTACCTCCTAATGCTTCCTTTCCTTCCTCAGTCGTATCCTCATCTCCTTCCCTTGTTCCCTTAGTTCCTAGTCTTGTCACTTTAAATCCTTCAGTCGCTTCCTCGTCTCCTTTCCTCGTTCCCTTGCCGCCTAACCCTTCCACACTTCGCTTCCTTGCTCCTTTGCCTCCTTCCTTCGCTTCTTTGTCTCTTCCTGTTGCTTCTTTTCGCTCTACTGCTCCCTTACCTTCCTCTCTTTCTTCCTCATCTCCTTCCCTCGCTCCCTCGCCTCCTTCCTTTGCTCCCTTACCTTCCTCCCTTGCGTCCTCTTCTCCTTCCCTTGCTTCCTCATCTCCTTCCCTTGCTCCCTTCCCTTCCTCCCTCGCTTCCTCATCTCCTTCCCTTGCTTCCTTACCTTCCTCCCTTGCTTCCTCGTCTCCTTCCCTCGCTCCCTCGCCTCCTTCTCGTCTCCCCGTCGCTCACACTCAAGCCCCGCCCCCTCCACAGCAGCGTTCTGGGGGCGTGACGCTGCCGGAGCTCTGTGATTGGCTGGCGGTCGGGCGTCAGGACCAGAGGCAGGTCTCTCATTGGCTGAGCGGCGGAGGGGCGGGGCTATAGCGTACCTGCCTCCGTTCGTGAGCAGCCTCCAATCGCTGAGCCAGCTGCTGCAGAAGAGGGCGGAGCTACGAGAGAACGCCGCCCAACTCTGGTCCCACGGCCAATCAGGAGCCGCCAGCAGGAAGGGGCGGAGACACAGGGGAAGAGGCGGAGTCCAGGCGTCAGCGACAGAGGGAGGAGCCAATCAGACGACAGAAGGAGCCAATGAGCAGACAGGAAGTACACGAGAGCCCGCCCACAGCTCGGCCAATCAGACGCCAGGACTGGGCTCAGGTGAGTCACATGTTTGTGTAAAAAATCCAGCTTTTCTCTCTTTAATGTCGTGATTTAAACGTCCCAGATTTGACATGAAGAGACATTTTTCATTTTTAATTCATTTTTTAATAGAATTGCTGCTTGTTTTTTTTGTAAATCAGATTTAAGTTTAAGTTAAATCATCAGGAAAAACTCTGCTCCTGTTTCTCGACGGTTTGAGCAGGTTCTGACTTTAATGAAGCTCCGCCCACTTCCTGGTTCAACACTCTCAGGCTCTCAGGTTAAACCTCCATCTGGGTTTAGAGAAAAGATATTAAAAGTTTGAAAACGTGTTGTGTGTGAGTCAGGAGTGTGAGACCTACGTTTGTGTTTAACATCAGTTTGAGCAGCTTTAGAAACTATAAAGTTATTCAACATTTAGCTGAATTTGAAGTCACAGACGTTCTTTTTAGACTGAAAACAATCGTACTGTGGATGTGAGTTCACACAGAGCTGTTCACCAGCAACACGACTTTAAACTCTTTATATTAGAGTTTTATTAAAAGGAACTTTAACCTGGAGCAGTTTCCTCCAGCACCAGGACGACCGAACACTGGAGCTCCGTATCCTCTGAATGTTGATGAATTATTTAAACATGAACAGATTAGTTTTGTGTTTATGGTCCAGACTCAGAGCTTCTAAAATGAAACTGAAAACAGATAATTACTTAAGGAGAACTATTCTGTCAAATTCACTTTTCTAAGAGTTTAATCTTGTTCTAATGACCTCCCTTCATCATTAGTTTACTCAGAGTTATATTTGAATTGATTCATACATGTTGGAGTAATCTTGTTTTGTTCTTCAGCTGCAGCTCAAGTGTCTCACCTACCACCTAGCCCCGCCCACTTGTCTGTATTTACTTGGTATAATTCAAAAGATTAAAACTCAAAGTGAAGCAGATATGGTTCAAAACTGTCCCAGAGACACTTTACAATAATAAAAATAGTTTTTAAAAATCTGTTGCTTTTTACAGTTACATTTTAAACTGAAGAGGCGGGGCTTATCAATGAAGAGGCGGGGCTTATCAGTGAAGAGGCGGGGCTTATCAGTGAAGAGGCGGGGCTTATCAGTGAAGAGGCGGGGCTTATCAGTGAGGAGGCGGGGCTTATCAGTGAAGAGGCGGGCTTATCAGTTCTGCAGTTTTGAACAGGAAGTCAGTAGAGCTGTTTCTATTTTAAGTTGTTTTAGATCAACTTTGTGTTTTACAATGAACAAAAGGTAAATTACTGATCTGTAGATGTTCTAGATTCTTACTAAATATAAAAAAAACACAATAGGTCTCCTTTAAATGTGTTTCCTCCCAGGGCCACGCCCCTCACCAATAGATAACGAGGTACCTCGTTATCTATTGGTCAGTGTTTTTATTGACCTCATCATGTCCACAGTTTATATATTTTATAATTATTGTTTGTTTAGCTCAAGTACAAGACTGTTACAAATCTAAACAACTGTTTCTGACAACAAACTATTTCTGAAAATCCTCCAGACAACCTTTAAACTTTGTCCAAAATGTTCAGAAGAGCTGGAGCCTGGTGACTCACTTTCATTTACTTTATCATTTATTTTATTTTATTTATTTATTAGTTTGTTTGACAGGGACAATGTACATTCATAAACATTTCTGTAAATGCACCAGAATTAGCCCAAATGGTTATTCTTCATCTGCAGGTGTTAAGTAAAAACACAATATTATACAAACTATTTAAAACCGTACAGTCAATAACAATATATATATATATATATATATATATATATATATACATATACATATATATATATATATATTATATATATATATATATATATATATATAATATAAAATATACAATATAAAAGCCTCAGATCTGTTTGAGTTTGTGTTTGAATCGTGGACTTTCTTCTCAAACGTCTGTGTCTCTGATAAAAACAAACATGGACTCTCTCTGTCAACGATCAATGACTGATCAATGACTGTGATCAATGACTGATCACTGACTGTGATCAATGACTGTGATCAATGACTGTGATCAATGACTGATCAATGACTGTGATCAATGACTGTGATCAATGACTGTGATCAATGACTGTGATCAATGACTGTGATCAATGACTGATCACTGACTGTGATCAATGACTGTGATCAATGACTGTGATCAATGACTGATCAATGACTGTGATCAATGACTGTGATCAATGACTGTGATCAATGACTGTGATCAATGACTGTGATCAATGACTGTGATCAATGACTGTGATCAATGACTGTGATCAATGACTGTGATCAATGATGGATCAATGACTGATCAATGACTGTGATCAATGACTGATCAATGACTGTGATCAATGACTGATCAATGACTGTGATCAATGACTGATCACTGACTGTGATCAATGACTGATCACTGACTGTGATCAATGACTGATCACTGACTGTGATCAATGACTGTGATCAATGACTGTGATCAATGACTGATCAATGACTGTGATCAATGACTGATCAATGACTGTGATCAATGACTGATCAATGACTGTGATCAATGACTGTGATCAATGACTGTGATCAATGACTGTGATCAATGACTGTGATCAATGACTGTGATCAATGACTCAGATGAAACTATGACGTCGTCACATTAACGTTTAAACTGGACTTTTCTCCTCAGAGCCGTCGTCCAATCAGGAGCCGGCGCAGACGGAGGAGGCGGAGCTTAAGGAGGCCGTTCGGCGAATCGTGAGAGAGCGTTTAGGCTCGAGCCCCGCCACCAGCTGCTCAAGGCTCGCTTCCTGTCAATCTTCACTCTGCCCGCCCTCCTGGCCTCGCTGCGGCCAATCACAGAGCAGGAGGAGGAGAGGGGCCAATCACAGAGCAGGAGGAGGGAGAGGAGCCAATCACAGAGCAGGAGGAGGGAGGAGAGCCAATCACAGAGCAGGAAGAGGGAGAGGAGCCAATCACAGAGCAGGAGGAGTCTGAGGAGCCAATCACAGAGCAGGAGGAGCCCGAAGAGCCAATCACAGAGCAGGAAGAGGGAGAGGAGCCAATCACAGAGCAGGAGGAGGGAGAGGAGCCAATCACAGAGCAGGAGGAGTCTGGGGAGCCAATCACAGAGCAGGAGGAGTCTGGGGAGCCAATCACAGAGCAGGAAGAGGGAGGACAGCCAATCAGAGAACAAGAGGTGGTGCAAGAGCCAATCACAGCCTGAGCAGAGGCAGAGGGCGGAGCCTAAAGGAAAGTTCTGTTTTAGTTTTAAATAAAGTTCATGTTTGATAAATGTTTGTATAAAAGTTTATTTGTTTAAATAAAATACATTTGAAACATGATTAGTTTGATACAAAGACATTTGTTCAGAAAAACTAAAGAAAGTTTGTTTCAGTTTGTTTCTTATTTTCTGTTTCTCAATAACAATGTTTTTATTAAAGAATTAAAACTAAAACCACAGCTGCTGTTTAACCTCAGACTTGTCTTTAAAGACGTCACTCGTTTAAAGATCTGTCTCTGCTCCAATCAAATCCATCAAATGTAACCCTTGTTTCTTTCAAGCGTTTATGTTGAGCGGACATGGTGTGCATTTGATTGTTTAGCGACTTCACGGTTTGAGTTCATGATTTTCCTGTTGCAAAGAAACGATAGCATTGTGCGCAAATTCCAAACTGTCGCGTATGTCTTTGATGTCGTCTTTCAGTGAAACCAGTAGTTCAAGTCTCGTGTTAATGCTGTCTAAAACACTGACCTCAGTTTTGCTGTAGTTAAGATCGTCCGTATCAGTAGATGAGTCCGCCTTTTTGCGTTTGGATGGATGGTGGTTGTTCGAGGGCGGTGTACCCATGTTGTAGTCGTGGTCGATGTACGTTTCAAGATCAAGTATTTCCGCAGGGATTTGATACCGCGTATATGCTGGCGCAGAGTTCTTTTGCATGTGATCAACTTATAACTCCGGAACAAACTTTTTTTTTCTTGTTTTGATTGTGCTAGAGCCTGGGTGCCGCCATGTTTGATCACGCCTCCAGTCCAGTGTCTCGCGATACTCACACAGCCATCCTGCCTCATTTGTAGTTTTGTTTGTTGCTTGAGATTATGTTTTAAAGACGCCTGTCCCTTTGACTTTATTTATAAAAAGCCGTGTTGGACCATCAGGGCCTCAAATCCTTCTCTGTGGCTTAAAAATATCTAAATAACAAACTGATATAACTCATATTTAGTGCATGCATAATAATAATAATTCAATAATTATTGATCAGCTTCTTCGTAGCATTCCCATCGTTTCACAGCTTTGAGGCGTGTGTTTCATAATATATTGTTTTACCCAATCATATTTGAGCCTCAGTTGTTGTCAGGGTCAGTGAAATCTGCCCGAGGCCTTCACAGTCAGTTTTGAAGGCTCCGTCTCTTAACATAAGTGTGTATCAAGCTGTTGCTTCAACCAATCAGATTTTACGTGGACGACGCCACGGCAACGTCAGGAGAACTACGGCCTCTGATTGTCTGTCTGTGCTTAATGTTGTTTTGAGCAGTTTTGTTACAGTGGCTAAAGGGAGAGAAGAAATCCATTTGGTTTCACATTTATTGGTAAAACCTTTTTCAAGACGGACTTTTCAAGACAAGCTGGACATTGTTCAGAAAGACTGGGCAACTCTGAACCTAGCCAGTCTGTCACAAGCGGGAAAGGGATTTGTGCCACGGAAACTACAAACTGTATTGTGGGTGTACTTTTATATTGGCCACGGAGCCACAGAGATGTTTGGAGCCACTGTGGGATTGTTCATTTGTCTTGTCTAAGAAAAGCAGCCACGAGGCACCAAAGTACTGCGGGACACTTACACTTACAAGCAAAGGTGCTTTCCAAAACTTTAGTTGAACCCAGAGTGGATTTACAGCTAAACGAGCAAGTGTGGAGGGAAACATAGCTGCAGAGAGAGGAGCCGATATGAGGAAATCTACGAGGCCACTGGGGTCTAGGTCCAGAGCAAGATCCACACACACTACCACCAGCTCCAGATTCAGGACCATTAGCGTTTTTGGTGTAATTCAGACTATTGGTGAGTAAATATTTGTGTGTGTGTGTGTGTGTGTGTGTGTAAATGTGTTTATTCTGACTATAGAAGTAATGATGCTTTGCTCTTTATCTGTGTCTGTGTAATAGAATAGTTTAATAACATCAGCTGGTTATTGACAAGTGAATATATTTAAAAGGAGCTGAAGGCCTCGGCCCGACACTGGGAAAATCATACTTTTTATGTTTCATGGTTATTATTTAAAAACCCTGGTTAGAGCAGAGACAGAGCTTTATCCCTTGTGTCCCGTTGGGAGTTTTACTCCATTTTTTTGCACTTTTCATTTTTAAAGTGTCCACCATTGGTACAGTTATGGAGATATTTCAATGATTTCTTGTTACAAACCTTCGATCGAGTCAAATTTTCAAAAAATTAACTTGCAGTTTTGCTAAACCCAGAGTCTTGTCATTTACACATGAGCTGTCCTTATGTTCTGTTAGAGCCCTTTTACTCCACTTGTTTTTGACGGCTGTGAAATTATTGTAAAATGTTTATTTTCAAACTTTTTTTGCTTAAATCTTTTAATCCACTTCTGTTCTGACTAAAAATACCAAATTTGAAAAAAATCCTCAGTGTTTTAATATTTTTACAGACTTATAAAAAAGTTGATTTTCAGAGGAGGTGAAAATGTGACACAAAATGGCCCATTTTTCAACTAAAATGAAAATATAATCTGGATTTTTTTGGACCTTTTATTACAGCCTTGGAGATGTTAAAAATGAGTCCTGACTTTGACTTTGATGTATTTGTAGTTTTTGTGCAGAAACAGTTTGTAGTTTTGTCTCTTGTCCCATTGACTTCCATTAGAAACACTTTTTTTTACTGCTCTGAAAATCCACTATAAAAGTGTGATTTTACAAACTTTTATGTTTGTTCCTTTTCAGAAGAAGTGAAATAAGTCATTTTTAGACTTGGTGATGAAATGTGTGAATTTCCCATTGAAACAGGCCTGTGAATAAAAAGGCACAGTTTCCCCATGTAAACCTATGGAGCCACCAGGAGACAGGACATGTTTGTGTTTAGGAGGCTCCTGGGGCGTGGCCTCACCTGGGGTGGGTGTAGGTGTGTGGGGGGCACTGGGGTGTGTTGGGGAGTATTTGCGTGAATTTTGAACAATATGCATATTTGAATGTAGTGCCCTTATTACAATAGGATAAGGTGTATTTGAACAGCTCTATTCTATACACCATTATATGCACAAACACCAAACTTCACACACATACTCCCCAACACCCCCCGGTGCCCCCCCACACACCTCCACCCCGCCCCAGGTGAGGCCACGCCCCCAGGAGTCTCCTAAACACAAACATGTCTCCTCCATATATGGAGGTCCTGCTGTCCTATATGTCCCATAGGTTTGAATGGGGAAACTGTGTCTTACTCTTCACAGGCCTGTTTCAATGGGAAATACACACATTTCATCTAAAAGTCTAAAAATGACTTATTTCACTTCTTCTGAAAAGGAACAAACATAAAAGTTTGGAAAATCACACTTTTATAGTGGATTTTCAGAGCAATAAATAAAAGTGTTTATAATGGAAGTCAATGGGGGAAAAAATGGCGCTAACAGAACAAGAGGAAGAAAAAACTGTTAACTGCTTCTGCACAAAAACTACAAATACATCAAAGTCAAAGTCGGGACTCATTTTTAACATGCCCAAGGCTGTAATAAAAGGTCCAAAAAAATCCAGATTATATTTTCATTTTATATGAAAAATGGGCCATTTTGTGTCACATTTTCACCTCCTCTGAAAATCAACTTTTTTAGAAGTCTGTAAAAATATTAACACCTTGAGGATTTTTTTCAAATTGGTATTTTTAGTCAGAACAGAAGTGGATTAACAGATTTGAGCAAAAAAAGTTTGAAAAAAATATATTTTACTTTAATTTTACAGCCATCAAAAAAAGTGGAGTAAAAGGGCTCTAACAGGAGATTAGGAACTTTTTTCTAACGGGACACAAGGGTTATATGTCACCGCTCTAAACCTAAGCCTAAGCCTAACCTAAACCTAGACCTAGACCTAAACCTAACCCCGGGCTCACACTACATCCAGTCCAACTCCGGTGCAGTCACCGGAGTCTTTACTTAACTTGAAAAAGTCCGAGAGTGACTCACACTTGTACAGTCTAGTCCGGTGTCTCCGGTACGGCCAATCCGGCGCTCCGAATCCGTTTCGTTTGTTTCATATTCAGTCCGGACGCCGGAGCTCACCGGAGCCCTTTTTGATGAAGTTGTGAAAACAAGACACGATAAACAGGAAACCAAGCGAGCGCTGGTGAAGTGAATCTGGTAGTTTTCAAAATAAAACCTTTACGTTACCACTAATAATGCAAAATACGACATTTACACGATTATGTAACACATAGAATGTAAATAAACCTCCGTACTCACCCACTGTGCGGCGAAAAATCCAACAGAAAATCAACAGACGTGAAACAAACTTGGCGCGTGCTCTTTGTTTACATAAACATGTGTCAGCGAAAGAGAGAGAGAAAAAAAAAGTGCTCAGCGATCACGTATTCTCCCACGTTGAGCGTGAACCTCCGTGAGTTCAGGGTCTGTGAGGTCGGCAGCCGAGCCTGTGGCTGCAGCAGGACTGTAGACCACTGGAGCTAATGTGAGTCACTCACCATAGTAAGACCGGTCCTACTGCACCGGAGTTGGACTGGAGGCAGTGTGAGCCCGGGGTGACACAGGCCAAAGGTTCGTTCTGAATTTCCTAAACTTCAGAATCTAAAACATTTCTGCTTCTTGACTTTTGAGAAACAGTTTTTTATCTTTTGAGTTTGAATCATATTTACACATAATTACATTAGAAAGGTTAAAACAAACAAACAGACGATATTTACAGAGAATCTGGAATAAAAAACATGATCCAGAGGTCAGAGGTCACACACTGGATCCAGAGCGAGGGGGGGGTCAGAGGTCAAAGGTCAGACTGAGGACATCCGGTCGATGGATTTGAGAAGCTCCGACACAAACCTCAGAGACTCCGCCTCCAGAACCAGAGTCCTGTAAAAAATAAACAAATAACAACAACAAACAAACAACAGCTTAGATCTGTGTCCCGGGTCATCCTACGTTTAACAAAACACTCAATCTACTGATCATCCTACAATAAGAATACCTTACATCTTCCTCTCTTTCTCTCTTTTTTTTTTTTTTTTTTTTTTTTTTTTTTTTTTTTTTTTTTTTTTTTTTTTTTTTTTTTTTTTTTTTTTTTTTTTTTTTTTTTTTTTTTTTTTTTTTTTTTTTTTTTTTTTTTTTTTTTTTTTTTTTTTTTTTTTTTTTTTTTTTTTTTTTTTTTTTTTTTTTTTTTTTTTTTTTTTTTTCTCTTCTCTTTCTCCTCTTTTTTCCCCCCCCCCCCCCCCCCCCCCCCCCCCTCCTCTCTCTCTCTCTCTACCTCTCCTCTTCTCCTATCTCTCTCTCTTTCTCTCTCTCTCTCTCTCTCCCCCTCTCCTCTCTCTCTCTCTCCCTCCTCCTCCCTCCTCTCCTCTCTCTCTACCCTAACCCTTCTTACCTGACAATCTGGCTCTGGTCGTCTCCTGATCTCTCTGACCGTCTGAGCGTCTCTCTCTCTCCCTCTCTCTCTCTCTCCTCTCCTCTCTCTCCTCTCCTCTCTCTCTTCTCTCTTTCTCTCTCTCTCTCTCTCTCTCTCTTACCTGACACAGGTCTGGGCTCTGGTCGTCGTCTCCTGGAGTCTCTCTGAGGCCGTCTGGAGCGTTCAGTCTCTCTCCTCCCTCTCTCCCCCTCCCTCCCTCCCTCCCTCCCTCCCTCCCTCCCTCCCTCCCTTCTCTCTCTCTCTACTTCCCTTCCTCTCCTCCCTCCCTCCTCCTCTCTTCTTCCTCTCCTCCCTCTCTCTCTTCTCTCTCTCTTACCCTAACCCTTTTCTTACCTGACACAGTTCTGGGCGCGTGCAGAAGTCTCCTGGAGTCTCTCTGAGGCCGTCTGAGCGTTCTCTCTGTCTCTCTCTCTCTCTCTCTCCCTCCCTCTCTTCTCCTCCTCTCTCCCTCCCTCCCTCCTCCTCCTCCCTCCCTCTCTCCTCCCCCTCCCCCTCTCTCTCTTACCTGACACAGCTCTGGGCTCTGGTCGTCGTCTCCTGGAGTCTCTCTGAGGCCGTCTGAGCGTTCTCTCTCCCTCCTCCTCTCTTCTCTCTCTTCTCTCTCTCTTACCCTAACCCTTTTCTTACCTGACACAGGTCTGAGCGCGTGCAGAAGTCTCCTGGAGTCTCTCTGAGGCCGTCTGAGCGTTCAGTCTCATGTTCTGGATCAGCTCAGACTCGGCGGCTCTGAGGACCGAGTTCTGAGTCCGGACTTCCTCCAGCTGGACCTGGACCGGGACCAGAACCAGAACCAGGACTGAGACAGGGTTTGAGCCAGATCGTAACCGGTTTAGAGGTTTAGACTTGTACCTGGAGCTGTTTGAGGTCTGACTTCAGTTTGGTCACAGACGATTCGGCTTTTACGGCTCGTTTCTGTTAAAAACACAAAAACACAAAACCAGACTCAGACTTCTGACACTCAAACAGGTTTTATAGAATCTGTGTCAACTTCAAACAGATTTAAACAGATTTAAACCTTTAAGTGTGAGAAATAAAAGTACAAACTCCACAGAGTCTTGTTGTTAAAGGGGCTGTTCTGTGTAAGATTGAGAGGAGTTTTAATGATCACATATAGTCCACAAACATTTAAATCATGTTTATTCTTTACAACATGAATACTTAAGAGAACACTGTTAACCAATCACATCAGTGATACATTTATACATATCTGAAATGTTTTATTACGGCCGGAATGTGGATCATTGACGCTAGATGTCAGCAGGGTAGATAGGTAAAATGTATGTGAAAGGCTCCCTCTGGTGTTCAAAAGTGGGATCACTTTGTTTGTTTTTCTTACTTAGGGTGTATTCAGACCTGAAAAGTGCAAAAGTCCGCTTGTTTGATCCGAATCCGATCCGGACTTAATTTTTTTCAGTTGGTTTGCTTCGTATTCTCACTGCGCTCCTGTCAAGTGGACTTTAAAACGTAAACAGACGCACATATGTGGGAACCAGCGCTCTCATTGGACAGATCTGACGTGGGGGCGGGGCCAATCAGAAGAAGCGTTTGGATAAAAGTTAGGCTTTATAGTAAAGTAGCAGCGCGTTATTCGTTCATTATCATAACAGCCTTATAATAACTGCCATAGAATTGGTCTGTGTCAGTGTGGAAAAGCGAAAATGAAGCAGGACGAGACACGAGTCCAAACCAGACTCCAGCCCAGCGGACTTCAGTGGATTTTAACCCTGTGTGGAGCCCGAGGTGAGGCGGCAGGAGCCTGGGTTTGTGTGCGGCAGAACACGGACCTGGCGCTCGCGGGGAGGATGTATTTCAGGACGATTTGGCGCAAATGCAGCGGACTACTCGCTGTACCAGCGGGCCGGGCGCAGCAGTGCTCACGATGGAATAGTAGCCTGTCTGTGCTTTCTTATTTGTCTGGACATTTGGATTTAAACGGACTAAGCGAGTCAGGACCCGGAGGCGCTTTGGTAGTCTGGTTTGGAAGGATCCTCGTCTCTGCTCCATCACGGTAAGAAGCGTTACTGTTTTGCTGTTTATTGTGCAAACACGCAGGGTTATGAATGAAATAATGAAAGTGCTTTATTAGATACAAACCCGAGAAAATATCTATGTTTTCAGACAAATGTAGACAACAGAATAAACAGCGTAGGTGGTAAATATGCTTAGAATACACATCTTCAGTAGTGTGATAATCTGGCAGATGCAACATTCACAAAGACAAAACCTGAGCGGCTCTGTCACTGGCTGTAGGACAGCCCTTCTCCCGTCTGTGCGTTGTGACGGTGGCTCGTCAAGTCCAAAAAAGCGCATGTGTTTCGTGTTTGTTTCGGATCGAGGCCGTTTGTATTCAGACCATAAGTGATCCGCACCAGAATTCGTTTGCAATCGGCCCGAGACCGACCTGAAGAGGTGGTCTCGGTCCGTTTGTTTGATTCGGATCAGAGTTTGCTTGTCTTTATTCAGACCTGAAAGAAAGTCCGGACTTTAGGGGGAAACGAATTCTGGACCGTTTAAATCGGACCAAATGTTGTAGGTCTGAATACGCCCTTAGTGACACTTTAAACTCTGTTTAAAGTTATTTTGAGTTTGAAAAGAACAAAAGTGCTTTATCGTGACAAATGTTTGTAAAAAGTCTTAATTCTTTAAACTGAGAGAAGGATGAGTCTGGAAAATCATTTTGTGTCTCTCTCTCTTCTTTCTCTTTCCTCTGTTCTTTCCTTTCTCTCTCTCTCTCTCTCTCTCCTCTTTCTCTCTTTGTCATTCTCTCTCTCTTCTCTTCTCTCTCTCTCTTCTCTTTCTCTCTCTCTCGTCTCTTCTCTCTCTCCTCTTTCTCTCTCTCTCTTCTTTCTCTTCTCTCTCTCTTCTCTTTCTCTCTCTCGTCTCTTCTCTCTCTCTTCTTTCTCTCTCTCTTCCTTCTCTCTCTCTTCTCTTCTCTCTCTCTTCCTTTCTCTCTCTTCTTTCTCTCTCTTCTCTTTCTCTCTCTCTTCTCTCTTCTCTCTCTCTTCTCTTTCTCTCTCTTTTCTTCTCTCTCTCTTCTCTTTCTCTCTGTCTCTTCTCTTTCTCTCCTCTCTTTTTCTCTCTCTTTTCTTTCTCTCTCTTTTCTTTCTCTCTCTCTTTTCTTTCTCTCTCTTCTCTCTCTCGTCTCTTCTCTCTCTCTTCTCTTTCTTTTCTCTTCTCTCTCTTTTCTTTCTTTCTCTCTCTCTTCTCTTTCTCTCTCTCTTTCTTCTCTTCTCTCTCTCCTCTCTCTTCTCTTTCTCTCTTTCTTCTCTTTCTCTCTTTTCTTTCTCTCTCTCTCTTCTTTCTCTTCTCTCTCTCCTCTCTCTTCTCTTTCTCTCTTTCTTCTCTTTCTCTCTTTTCTTTCTCTCTCTCTCTTCTTTCTCTTCTCTTTCTCTCTCTCTTCTCTCTCTTCTCTCTTTCTTTCTCTCTCTTGAAATAAACGTTCTCATAATGTATGTTTTTATTGTTTCTATTTATTTTGTCACTTTGAGCTGTTTTTTCTGAGTCAAAGATGAATTTACACTTGAAGCTGTTCTGTTCTATTAGACAGCAACAACTGTAAGAAAATAGATAAATGAAAATGGAAAAAAACACTGTTTAAACAGAGACAGAGACAGGTTTAAGTGACAGGTGTGAGTGACAGGTTCAGGTGTGACAGGTGTTAGTGACAGGTGTTAGTGACAGGTGCAGTGACAGGTGTAACTGACAGGTGTAACTGACTGTCATGAGTCTCAGTTTTGTTCCACAGACTGAACCATCGTCTCCAGGTCCAGCGCCTCCTGCTGGTCCCGCCTCCGCCACTGCACAAGCTCCGCCTCCAGAGCCTCCAGCCTATGAGAGAGAGAGAGAGAGTGAAGCTCCGCCCACAGATGCTTTAGTCCTGTTTCAGGGCTCATCATACGGGGCGTTTCCACTATCCTTGTTAGTATCGACTCTGCTCTACTCGGTTCGGTTGTGTTTCCATTAGACTTTAGAGTTTACAATCACTATCTGCAGCAGAGGGACGGCCTTATCACCTCCACCTGCTCCACCTGCTCCTCCAGCTAAGACCCTGACCTCCACCTGCTCCTCCAGCTAAGCCCTGACCTCCACCTGCCCACCTGCTCCTCCAGCTAAGCCCTGACCTCCACCTGCTCCTCAGCTACCCTGACCCACTGCTCCCACTACCCTGATCAAACCTCCACCTGCTCCTCCAGCTAAGGCCCTGACCTCCACCTGCTCCTCCAGCTAAGGCCCTGACCTCCACCTGCTCCTCCAGCTAAGGCCCTGACCTCCACCTGCTCCTCCAGCTAAGGCCCTGACCTCCACCTGCTCCTCCAGCTAGCCCTGACCTCCACCTGCTCCTCCAGCTAAGGCCCTGACCTCCACCTGCTCCTCCAGCTAAGACCCTGACCTCCACCTGCTCCTCCAGCTAAGGCCCTGACCTCCACCTGCTCCTCCAGCTAAGGCCCTGACCTCCACCTGCTCCTCCAGCTAAGGCCCTGACCATGGAGCTGGTCTCTGAGGCTGTTCCTGGACCAGACTCCAAACCCGGGCCTCAGAGGCTTCTCCATCGCTGCTCCACCCTCTGGACAGAGTCTGCACTGACCTCACCACTTTTAGGACAAACCTGTTTAAATGTTTTACTGCCGTTGTCTGTAAGCGTCTGAGTGTCTGAGGACACACCCACATAATACATTATATTTATATAGAAAAGCTCTATATAAATATCATGTATTAATAGGTTGGTTTCACGTGACATCACAACATTCTACAGGCCAATGTTATTTCAATGAGGTGGAGGGCAGCTAAATGAACATTGTTTAAATCCAATTTTTTTTTGTAATGCAAAACAGTTTTGGGTCTAGTTAGTCCAGAAATCATCACTTTTTAAATTTGTAAAATATTTTTTAATTATTACATGTGCAAGTCCAATGTTATTAAGAGTAAAAACTGACTCTTGCCTCCAACCTGACTTTAACAAAACCAGCAGTTAATATTATTATTATTTAGAATGTGGTTCTATCTCCATAGCAACTGCCCACAACAAACTAATAACCACAGCAACACCATGGAAACCTTCAGCTCCATCAGTGTTAGAACAGTTAGTCCAGCTCGGCCTGGTTAGAACCAAAGACAAACAGGGACTAAAAAGTACCAGGTACCAGATAAAAAAGGCTAGTGGAAACAGAGCCGAGTAGAGCTGAGTAGAGCCGAACAGGGTTAATGATAGGCTACAATAGTTTAGACCTGGTTCAGACCTGGTCTGGTCCTGGTTCAGACCTGGTCTGGTCCTGGTTTAGACCTGGTTCAGACCTGGTTTGGTCCTGGTTTAGTCCTGGTTTAGTCCTGGTTTAGTCCTGGTTAGTCCTGGTTCAGACCTGGTCTGGTCCTGGTTTAGTCCTGGTTTAGTCCTGGTTCAGACCTGGTTTAGTCTGTTAGTCCTGGTTTAGTCCTGGTTCAGACCTGGTCTGGTCCTGGTTTAGTCCTGGTTTATCCTGGTTCAGACCTGGTTTAGTCCTGGTTTAGTCCTGTTTATCTGTTCAGACCTGGTCTGGTCCTGGTTTATCCTGTCTGGTTTAGTCCTGGTTCAGACCTGGTCTGGTCCTGGTTAGTCCTGGTTCAGACCTGGTCTGTAGTCCTGGGTTTAGTCCTGGTTTAGTCCTGGTTCAGTCCTGGTTAGTCCTGGTTAGTCCTGGTTCAGACCTGGTCTGGTCCTGGTTTAGTCCTGGTTCAGACCTGGTCTGGTCCTGGTTTAGTCCTGGTTTAGTCCTGGTTTAGTCCTGGTTTAGTCCTGGTTCAGACCTGGTCTAGTCCTGGTTTAGTCCTGGTTCAGACCTGGTCTGGTCCTGGTCTAGTCCTGGTTAGTCCTGGTTTAGTCCTGGTTCAGACCTGTCTGGTCCTGGTTTAGTCCTGGTTCAGACCTGGTTTAGTCCTGGTTTAGTCCTGGTCTGGTCCTGGTTTAGTCCTGGTTCAGACCTGGTCTGGTCCTGGTTTAGTCCTGGTTCAGACCTGGTTGGTCCTGGTTTAGTCCTGGTTCAGACCTGGTTTAGTCCTGGTTTAGTCCTGGTCTGGTCCTGGTTTAGTCCTGGTTCAGACCTGGTCTGGTCCTGGTTTAGTCCTGGTTCAGACCTGGTTTAGTCCTGGTTTAGTCCTGGTCTGGTCCTGGTTTAGTCCTGGTTCAGACCTGGTCTGGTCCTGGTTTAGTCCTGGTTCAGACCTGGTCCTGGTTCTAGTCCTGTTCAGACCTGGTCTGGTTTTCTGGTTCGACCTGGTCTGCTGGTCTGAGAGTCTCATTTCTCTGATGGTTTTCTTCAGTTCTTCGTTTTCTTGTTTTAACTAAAAACAGTTTAAATTAAATTAAATTAAATTAAATTAAATTAAATTATTTAATTAAACGTTTGTGTTTCTTTGTTTTGAGACTAAACCTGTTGAAGTCCGGCTTTAGTCCTGGACTTGGACTGTGGCTCCAACACAGACGTCTCATCGTCGCCTTCGTAGCTCCGCCTCGAGTCTTCATCACCATCATCATCATCGTCATCGTTGTCATGGAGACGAGAGTCAAACCTGTCAATCAAACCTGACTCAGTTCAACTTTACAAACATATTCAGACGTTTGAGTCACAAACCTCGTCACTTCTTCTTCTTCTGCGCAGAGAGACCCGGCCCCGCCTCCTGACGCCCAGCCCCGCCTCCAAGACCCCTGCAGGACACACCCACACGTAAGCCCCGCCCCCTGCCTCACGTCTCCCATTAAACTCTTTATAAATCCAGAGTTTTAACTTGTGTCTGTATTTAGTCCTGGAGCAGCAGCTGAAGAAGGTCGTGGGTTCGATTCCCGCTGGGTCTGGGTCTGGGTCTGGGCCTTTCTGGGTCTGGGTCTGGGTCTTTCTGGGTCTGGGTCTGGGTCTGGGTCTGGGTCTGGGTTAGGGCTGAAACAACTAATCGATTTAATCGATTAAAATCGATTATTAAAATAGTTGTCAACGAATTTGGTCATCGATTAATCGGCTAAAAACTTTTGCGCTCAGTCCGCTGTGATCCAGCGGCTTTGAGTGGACATCAGCGGCTTTGTAGAGCTCTCCCTCGACTCTCACAAAGAACAGACCAACAGAAACCTTGTGCCTGTTTAGCGGACCTTTTAATCACATAATAATAGCCGAGAGTAACCTTCCGGAGGTGGTGTATAGCTTAATCTCTACAAGTTACGAGTTTGTTATTTCTCCGCGGGTGAGTCGGTGCTTTCAGCGCTTTAGACTCGCGGTAACTTTCTAGAAAAGCCCCGCGGTAAATCTAGCGTCTTTTTGATTTGTCTTTGCTGTTCCACGAGCTGCTCCGTGTGCTTTTTGTGAGGTTTTCTCTCATAAAGTTAAAAGTGTCTACAGCGTCTCAACCAGCAGGTCCCGCCCCTTTCCCCTCCGTGTGTGAGTAACCATGGCGACGGAGTTTGAGTGACAGAAGTGAGAGACGAACACTCGCAAACTTAAAACTTTTAGATATGAAACAAAACAATCATAATGATGATCTTAACAGGGCCTAATAGATACAAATGCTAATAACAGTAGGCCAGGCCTATGCATTAGATGCAGCAGCAAACACTTATAATTAGTTTTAATATGACTTAAAACAAGTTAATCTCATTGGCTCATTCTTTATAGATGCTTTAAAATATTATGAGCTTATAATAAAAAGCAGCAGTCCAAAGGTCCAAAAAATTGAGATTTTATTTTTTGGCCACATTGCCCAGACCTATAATAACCACATTAAAAGAAGTAGCTAGATAGCAAAATCTGGTTATTCTACTTTATTTTTGTATTTTCTTTTTATTCAAGAAAAGCCCAGTGAGTTCATTAAGTGCACACAAGTTGTCTTTTGCATAAATACATTTAATAAAATGCAAAACACCTTATATTTATTATTTTGTCATTTTTATTCGATTAATCGATTAATCGATCCAATAATCGACAGATTAATCGATTATCAAAATAATCGTTTGTTGCAGCCCTAGTCTGGGTCTGGGTCTGGGTCTGGGTCTGGGTCTGGGTCTGGGTCTGGGTCTGGGCCTTTCTGTGGCAGACATGTTTGTACCAGATTGTAGTTTACAGCTCATTTCATCTGTCGTCCTGAAGAGGCTCATTGGACATGTTTTTAGTTGTACCTGGAGGAAACCTACGCAGACACGGGGAGAACATGCAAACTCCACATAGAAAGGCCCCGGGAGTCGAACCCAGGACCCTCTTGCTGTGAGGCCAGAGCACATGTTGCCCTCGTGTCTGGGTGACTTTCCTCCGGGCACTCTGGTTTTCCCACCGACCAATAACATGGCGGTCAGAGAGATGGTCCGACCCGGGAATCGAACCCACACACTCCAGAGCGCTAACCACTCTGCCACGGTCCCAGCTCAGTCCAGTCTTTCAGTCCTGGAGGTTTGAAATGAAAACTTTAGTGTGTTTTACCAGAGAAAAGTCTGTGTCTGAGAGCGACGCGTCCACAGGCTGAAACAACAACAACAAACAAATAAACAA
This sequence comes from Mugilogobius chulae, assembly GCA_038363315.1. Classification (NCBI taxonomy): domain Eukaryota; kingdom Metazoa; phylum Chordata; class Actinopteri; order Gobiiformes; family Gobiidae; genus Mugilogobius; species Mugilogobius chulae. The sequence goes on along the minus strand of CM076397.1, from coordinate 22,510,153 downwards.
ACAACCAGAGTCTGAAACAACAACAACAAACAACAAACAAACACATAAACAACCAGAGTCTGAAACAAACAACACAAACACATAAACAACCAGAGTCTGAAACAACAACAACAAACAAACACATAAACAACCAGAGTCTGAAACAACAACAACAAACAACAAACAAACACATAAACAACCAGAGTCTGAAACAACAACAACAAACAACAAACAAACACATAAACAACCAGAGTCTGGTCCAGAGAAAAGTCTGTGTCTGAGAGCGACGCGTCCACAGGCTGAAACACAAACAAACAAACAAATAAACAAACAACCAGAGTCTGAAACAACAACAACAAACAACAAACAAACACATAAACAACCAGAGTCTGAAACAAACAACACAAACACATAAACAACCAGAGTCTGAAACAACAACAACAAACAAACACATAAACAACCAGAGTCTGAAACAACAACAACAAACAACAAACAAACACATAAACAACCAGAGTCTGAAACAACAACAACAAACAACAAACAAACACATAAACATCCAGAGTCTGAAACACAAATAACAAACAACAACAAACAAACACATAAACAACCAGAGTCTGGTCCAGAGAAAAGTCTCCGTCTGAGAGCGACGCGTCCACAGGCTGAAAAACAAACAAACAAACAAATAAACAAACAACCAGAGTCTGAAACAACAACAAACAACAAACAAACACATAAACAACCAGAATCTGAAACAACAACAAACAACAAACAAACAAACAAATAAACAAACACATAAACAACCAGAGTCTGAAACAACAACAACAACAAACAAACACATAAACGTCCACAGGCTGAAACAACAAACAAACAAACAAATAAACAAACAACCAGAGTCTGAAACAACAACAACAAACAACACAAACACATAAACGTCCAGAGTCTGAAACACAAACACACAAACAAACAAACACATAAACAAACAAACAAGTCTGAAACACAAACACACAGATAATAAACATTCTACAGATGAAAACCTGTGTCAGACCCACATGGTCCTGGCTCAGATCCTCAGAGTCCAGCTGGTCCTGGTCCTGGTCCTGGTCCTGGTCCGAGTCCAGGTTTTTGGATCGAAGGAACTGTTTAAAGGAGAAAGGATTCTGCTCTTCCTCCCTCAGACTCTCCTCCTCTTCATCATCTGCAACAAGACCTGGTTTAGTCCTGGTTTAGACCTGGTTTAGTCCTGGTTTAGTCCTGGTGTAGACCTAGTTTAGTCCTGCTTTAGTCCTGGTTTAGTCCTGGTTTAGTACTGGTTTAGTCCTGGTTTAGACCTGGTTTAGTCCTGGTTTAGACCTGGTTTAGTCCTGGTTTAGACCTGGTTTAGTCCTGTTTAGACCTGTTTAGTCCTGCTTTAGTCCTGGTTTAGTCCTGCTTTAGACCTGGTTTAGTCCTGGTTTAGACCTGGTTTAGTCCTGCTTTAGACCTGGTTTAGTCCTGGTTTAGACCTGGTTTAGTCCTGGTTTAGACCTGGTTTAGTCCTGGTTTAGTCCTGGTTTAGTCCTGGTTTAGACCTGGTTTAGTCCTGTTTAGTCCTGGTTTAGTCCTGGTTTAGTCCTGCTTTAGACCTGGTTTAGTCCTGGTTTAGACCTGGTTTAGTCCTGGTTTAGACCTGGTTTAGTCCTGCTTTAGTCCTGCTTTAGTCCTGGTTTAGTCCTGGTTTAGTCCTGGTTTAGTCCTGGTTTAGTCCTGGTTTAGTCCTGGTTTAGTCCTGGTTTAGACCTGGTTTAGTCCTGGTTTAGACCTGGTTTAGTCCTGGTTTAGACCTGGTTTAGTCCTGGTTTAGTCCTGGTTTAGTCCTGGTTTAGACCTGGTTTAGTCCTGCTTTAGTCCTGCTTTAGTCCTGGTTTAGACCTGGTTTAGTCCTGGTTTAGCCTGGTTTAGTCCTGGTTTAGACCTGGTTTAGTCCTGTTTAGACCTGGTTTAGTCCTGGTTTAGTCCTGGTTTAGACCTGGTTTAGTCCTGGTTTAGACCTGGTTTAGTCCTGGTTTAGTCCTGGTTTAGACCTGGTTTAGACCTGCTTTAGACCTGGTTTAGTCCTGTTTAGTCCTGGTTTAGTCCTGGTTTAGTCCTGCTTTAGTCCTGGTTTAGTCCTGGTTTAGACCTGCTTTAGTCTTTATCCTGGTTTATCCTGTTTAGACCTGGTTTAGTCCTGGTTTAGTCCTGTTTAGACTGGTTTAGTCCTGGTTTAGACCTGGTTTAGTCCTGCTTTAGACCTGGTTTAGTCCTGGTTTAGACCTGGTTTAGTCCTGGTTTAGTCCTGGTTTAGACCTGCTTTAGTCCTGCTTAGTCCTGGTTTAGTCCTGGTTTAGACCTGGTTTAGACCTGGTTTAGTCCTGGTTTAGACGTGGTTTAGTCCTGGTTTAGACCTGGTTTAGACCTGGTTTAGTCCTGGTTTAGTCCTGGTTTAGTCCTGGTTTAGTCCTGCTTTAGTCCTGGTTTAGTCCTGCTTTAGTCCTGGTTTAGTCCTGTTTTAGTCCTGGTTTAGTCCTGGTTTAGTCCTGTTTTAGTCCTGGTTTAGTCCCGGTTTAGTCCTGGTTTAGTCCTGGTTTAGACCTGATGCAGTTTTAGTCCAGCTTTGTCCCGGTTTAGTCCAGTTTAGTCCCGGTTTAGTCCTGATGCAGTCTTAATCCTAAACTTCCTGAACTTTCCAGATGCTCCTGTTTCATCCACAAACTTCCCAGTCTTGTCCACATTACGGAACATTCCCAGTGTAACTCTCGCGAGACTTACCGTCCGTGATGATGAGAGTCTTCTGTTTGCTCCGGCTTTGGGACATGGCTCGGTTCTGTTGGAAAAAACCCGCTCAGAACCAGAACCGCTGCTGCCGGATCTGCACCCGGAAGCGTCCTGGCGCCACGTGACCGCGTCCTGCCTTCTCATTGGCTGTAGCTCGAGCGCGGTGCTTCCGCTCGCCAGCCCGGCCAAAGCGCTCACGAGGGGGGCTGGCTGCAGACCTGCGCCGAACCACGGAACCAGAACCGAGCCCCGGACCCAGCCTCGGACCCAACCGCGGCCCCGGTGAGACGCGTTCACACTCACACGAACTCCGCTGGGAAACACGGAAGTTCTGCTCCGGTGTTTGCATGAGGCTGGATCCGCGTAAACAGAGGCGCGCTGAGATTTACGAAGCTGCGGCTGCGAAACCAGAGAGAACTCAGAGAAAGTGACTCAGCCGAATTTTAGACTGTCACATCCTAATCCTAAAAACCTGAGAAAGTTAAGTTTTTATGTTTGATAAATGTGAATAATCTGATGTAAAGCGCTAAAGTTCAAACATTTCACACGGGCCCTGGTTTGTCTCGGTCAGTTCATTCAAAGACAGGAAGTGCGCGCGCAGGCTCCGGACAGTTTATGTTTTAGAACTAAAGATTTAACACGAGACTTTTCAGAAGAACGTTTATTACAAGAAAAATAGAATAATTAATTTTTCATCGTTTAGATTAAATTAAAAACAAATGAAGTAGTTAGTTTGTAGTTTTATTAAGTCAAACCTTTTCTCTCTTTTTCAGAAATTCTAAAAACATTATTCTTCTAAAAACGTTTCTGTTCATAATTTTAAATAAAGAATAAGTTGCGTTCATGTGAAATGTGATGATGTCATAGGTTTAAGTGGTGGGCGGAGCCAGTTTTTCCTATTAATAATGTATTTTATTTAATATCATTGGTATTCCTGTTACATTCTGATCTGAATAATCACAATGATTGATTTAAAATTGATCTGGACGTAACAGGAGGAAGTGAGCTTTTCACAGCAGCAGTTTAACGAGAACTTTGTTGTATTTTTCACGTTTGGAGGAAACTGAAAACAGACCGGGTTTAGATCAATGTTTAGATCGAGCTTAGGCCAGAGTTTAGACCTGGTTTAGACCTGGTTTAGACCTGGTTTAGACCTGGTTTAGACCTGGTTTAGATCGAGCTTAGGCCAGAGTTTAGTCTTGTTTTTGTCCTGTTCTAACTGCTTTGCTTTGTTGCGCTTGGTCCCTCTTTCTCCCTCTTGTTCCCTGTTTGTCCCTGTTCGTCCCTGTTTGTCCCTGTTCGTCCCTGTTCGTCCCTGTTTGTCCCTGTTCGTCCCTGTTTGTCCCTGTTCGTCCCTCTTGGACCCTGAAAAAACTGAAAAACAGGGCTAAAAAAACAGTTTAAAGTCGCTCTGTGGAACTTTCCAGAAAACCAAACGCAGAATCCAAACACTACTTTCTCTTTGTGGATGTTTTGTCCTGAAGTGGAATAAAACAGATAAAAAACACTTTTGTAATGTTTGAAGTTCCACAAAAACATGAGTAAAAACAATCTGATTTTAAACTAAAAGTTCCACAATTGAACATAAAACATTTGTGTTTGTGCAGAGATGTCTGAGGAGGCTCCAGCTCCGACCCAGGGCCAAAGCCAGACCCAGGGCCAGGACCAGGAGCAGAAACCAGGCCCGAGTCAGAGCCAGTCCCAGTCCCAGTCCCAGTCCCAGTCCCAGTCCCAGTCCACACTCCCGGCCTCTCAGGTGAGTCTCGTGTCTTTAGTTCTTTTGCTTTACTGATGATTTGTTTTTGTGTTTTCTTAAAGCCAGGTCACAGTTAGATTTGAAAACGGTTCTTGTTTAGTTTCCCCCAAAGTTCCTACTGAAAAAAAAAACAGTTACCAGAGTAGCATAAAAAATCTATTAAAGTGGTTGTATGCAATAAAATGATGCTTTAGTGTCTGAAAATATTGATTAGATGATTCTATTGGAGCCTGAAGTTTGAATTAAATCAGGTTACTTTAGCACATTTAGCACACTTTACTTAATATAACGCTCTCCCAGTCCTCTCCGCTGGTTTGAGTGACTGGCACACTTACAATCACAGTCTTAAGATCCTGCGCTGTCCTCACGACAAACTTAAACCTTTCAAGAAACAAGAGTTAATCTCTCTCAAAAAATCTTCTAAAACAGTCCACAAAACTCCGAGAGAACACGGCTCCTTGTCCTCGCTGGTCAAGCGAACGTGACAGGGCAAAACACGACGTAACTCCCGCCCACAACCAAACAGAACCAATCACAACAGCGGACACTGACCATTGGAACGACGAATCATATAAAACCATTTACTTGTATTTGTAAACCAAAGTATGTCAAGTTTGAACAAAGAAGGTTATACCTGAACACCTGTTGTAGTAATATAATATATATAATATAGTAATACATACAAAAAGCACATAATAAATAATCAATAAATACGCTAAGACAAAAAGCATCCTGCTAAATTACTGAAGCCTAGCTAGTTGAGCACACAGGCTTGGGAAGCATCTATGGTTACCATGGAAATAACGGCAATGGTTTTGGCGGAAAGAGCAAAAGTGGGCGGAGCTTCACCCCCAGTGTAACTTTTTAATCTGTCAAGATTAAAACATTCAGATTCTGCATCTCGGGAACGTATGTTTAACAAAATTATGAACAGTACTGATCTACACCTAGTTTAGTCTCAATTTAGTCCTGGTTTAGTCTTAGTTTTAGTCCTGGTTGAGTCCCAGTTTAGTCCTGGTTTCATCCTGGTTTGGTCCTGGTCTAGTCCTAGTTTAGTCCATGTTTTCTTGTCTTTAAACCTGCTCATGGTTCTGATGTGGGAGAATATGTTTGAGGGAGTGTTTGTGTGACCCTCAGGTCCAGTCCCAGTCCAGTCCCAGTCTCAGTCCAAGTCCAGTTCCAGCGGCTCCAGTGGTTCAGTGGGACTCTGAGTTCTTTGGACACGTTGCCTCTGACGCTGCCTTCAGTCCCCGAAGAACCAGAACAAGAACTGTCTCCCCCCTGGGGCCGCCTCATGCCCATGCAGACGGGCTTCAAAGTCCTGGTGAGTCTAGTCCTGGTCTAGACCTGGTTCAGAGTCCTGGGTGAGTCCTGGTCTAGTCCTGGTTCAGACCTGGTTCAAAGTCCTGGCTCAGACCTGGTTCAGACCTGGTTCAGACCTGTTTCTGTCCCTCAGACTGCGTTCAGGACTCGTACGTCGTGGGGAGAGATCCAAAGGCAGATTTTGTTTAGTTCTGCTTTAGTCTTGGTTCAGTCCTGGCTCAGACCTGGTTCAGTCCTGGTTCAGTCCTGGTTCAGACCTGGCTCAGACCTGGTTCAGACCCAGTCTCAGACCTGTTCTCTCTTTCAGACTGCGTTCAGGACTCGTACGTCGTGGGGAGAGATCCAAAGGCAGATTTCGTTCTCGGCGACGGGTCGAAGAAGTTCCAGGTTTACAGCAAACGTCACTTCAGGATCTACAAGGTCTGAGTTTGTGTTTGTGCTGCTGCAGGTCCAGACTCAGGTCTCACCCTCTCCCCCTGGCCCCGCCCCTTCTCCCCCTGTCCCCGCCCCCTTCTCTCTCAGGACGGGACCGAGGCCTTCGTGGAGGACCTCAGTAACAACGGGACCTTCGTAGACGGACTTTTGGTCGGAATCAAGAAAAAACTTCCTCTGTCCAACAGCTCCGTGATCTCACTGTCGCACCAGAAGAAGAGAGGTGAGTCCTGGACCCTGGACCGGGTCTAGACCGGGTTTACACCGGGGTTAGACTGGGGTTAGACCAGAGCCCTGTACTATGAAGCTAGATTTGGGGTTTAGCGAGGTAAGTTCTGGGTTAAACCTGGTCTGGCGGTCCTACGAAACTGGATCACGTCCTATCGGGGCAGATCTCTATGGCAACATGAGACAAACTCATAACCTGCTCCGGACCAGGATAAGTTCTGAATAAGTTAAAAAGACGAGGCGCTGGCCAATCAGAGACGAGAATTAAGCCGTTTGTAAAGAGAGAGAGGGAGAGAGAGAGATGAGAGATGAGAGATGAGAGAGGGCAGCGGAGAAATGAGGAAATGTGAAAGTTACGGCGTTTTATATCAATGCGATGCGCACGGCACGTAACCTATTTATTAAGAGCAGGATGAGATCTTAACAGTGACTGAAGAATCCAGTTTAATCTGTGTGATGATTAATAAATTCTTTCATTGTCAAGAAATAATGAACGACTGCACTTTGTCACATTTGGCTGTGGATTTTTACATCACTTTGACTCAGATAAAGGACACAGCTCATTCAGACTAAACGGTCGATCTATTAAATGTTTGTCATGTCTGCACATTTGTGTTTTAGTCTGTTATATCGATGCAGGACATTTAAATGAACTCTGTAACTTCTGTGTCTGTGATTGGCTGATTAAGCTCAGACTTCATTTGAAGCTGCAGCGCGTTTCCTTCTTAGATTTTAACACTCGTATATTTGCTTCATGATTGACGTTTCCTCACGTTTGAAGTCCACAGCTCGGCTGCTCTGATTGGTCAGTTTGCGTTAACCCCGCCTCTGCTCCGTGAACGCGCACGGCTTCATTGAGAAAATCCAGGGTTAACAGATCCAGTTGTGAACTCGTTTCGTAGGACAGTTTATCCAGAGAGCCTCATATCTGGGTTAGTCAACCCGGGTTAGAGAAACTTATCCAGGATAAGTTCAGCGACGTTCAGAGTACAAGGCTCAGGTTTAGACCAGGTTTAGACTGAGTTAGGCCAGGTTTTAGTCCTGTTCTAACCGCTTTGCTTTGTTGTGCTTGGTCCTCGTTTGTCCCTCTTGGTCCCCGTTCGTCCTCTTGGTCCCTGTTTGTCCTCGTTCATCCCCGTTCGTCCCTGTTTGTCCTGGTTCAGCCTTCATGTTCATAGACCTGTCGTGCAGTGAACAGGAGCCGGTGCCTGAAGCTCTGGAGCAGAAGTACGTCCTGACCCGACAGATCGGAACGTGAGTCTTAGTCCTGGTTCAGCTCAGGGCCTGGTCTTTGTGTGTGTGTGTGTTTGTTTGTTTGTTTATTTGTTTGTTTACGTGTGTTTGTGTTCCAGAGGCGTTTGTGGAGAAGTGAAACTGGCCTATGAAAGAGAACATCTGCAGAAATACGCTGTGAAGATCATTAACAAGGGGAACTTCAAATCTGAAGGGGTAAGACCTGGACTGGGACTAGGACTAGACTTGAACCAGGATCGGGACTGGACCTGGACCGGGACCGGGACTTAGACCAGGACTAAGCCTTGTATATGTTGTGTCTCTGATCATGTGACTTTTCTCTCAGACGGCGACTAAAAACGCAGAGACGGAGATCGAGATTCTTCAGAGAATCGACCATGTAAGAGCGCCCCCTGCAGACAGACACACGTGTACTACCAGGGCTGATGGGCCCCTATGCAAGTGTTTGTGATTGTTTATGTCTCCATTTATAGACCTCAGAAGTGTACAGGAGCATCTGCAGTGACTCACAGCCTCCTTATAGTGTGCTACGAGAGTGTCACACTTATATTAGCTGTGGTGGAGATTTAAAACTGATAGATAACAGACAGGTGAGGGGGGGGGGGTCTGGGGGTCCTTTCCCAGAGATTTTTTGAATAAACAGGTCCATTTTAGTGAGTTTTGGTGCATTTTCAGGTCTCTTGTAGTTGAATGAAGTGTCTAAAATCATGGGTTTTAGTTTGTTGAACCAAAATGCATCTAACCAACTGTTAAGTCTAGTTGTATAATATGGGCCACATCTGGCCCGTGGGCCTTTGGTTTGACACGTGTCATAAGTCATGACTCTTGCTTCAGCTGCTCCCCTGCTGCTCGTTCACTTCTCAAATCTGAACATATCCTGCTCTTCTGTTACTGATGCTGTTAGGCTCGTGGTAAATGAATCTGCTGTAGGCCTATTTAACATTAGGCCTACTTCTGTGGCTCCTGCTCTGGTGCACTTCAGTGCTCCGTGCTCTGTATCCAACACACACCAAAACAGTGACACGCACACACCCGCGGGTCGGGCCAGAGGTGAGTTTGGACCATGACTTGCGTGTTCTGAAATGGCAGCGCGTGTCCGCGCCGTGCGCATGAAGTTTAGCGCTTTAAAATACAGCTTCTTTTTAGACTCGTTTCTCTGTAGGTTTTAGTATAGCTAGGGTTAGGGCTAGGCCTCTTTTTGGTGGCCTGATTTTCATTTCTTGGTGTAAAGATGATAGTTTGATGAAGTGGAAGCTTCCTTCAGTGGAGCCTGTTCCTCTGGTGTTTGATCCTGGGCGTATAGAGGAGCTCATCTAAAGTGGATCAAACCATTGTCATCTTTTCAAAGGGGTGGAAAGGCCTCTGGTGCTGTTTATAAATATATTTAACGGAAAAGAACTTGACCATTACACATTTTATTATGACAGAAAATAGATTAAATTAAGATAAAAAATGTAACAAAATAATAAAATCATTGGATCTTGAAGGGCCCTTGTCCGTCCTGGGCCCCGGGGAAAGTACTACCCTTTACCCCCCCAGTCCGACGCCCCTGTGTACTACACACACGTAATACACACACGTAATACACACACACACAGCTGCCACGGCAACAGCACCAAGCTCGCTCTAGAGTTTTATCTTCTGTCTGTCTCTCTTTTATCTCCCTCCCTCCCTCTCTCTCTCTCTCTCTCTTTCTCCCTCTCTCCCCCCCCCCTCCCTCTCCCTCTCTCCTCTCTCTCTCTCTCCTCCCTCTCTCTCTCCTCTCTCTCTCTCTCTCCCCCTCTCTTCTCTCTCTCCTCTTCCTCCTCTCTCTCTCTCTCCTCTCTCTCTCTCTCTCTCTCTCTCTCTCCTCTCTCCCTCTCTTTTATCTCTCTCCCTCCTCTCTCTCTCTCTCCTCTCCTCCTCTCTCTCTCTCTCTCCTCTCTCCCTCCTCTCTCTCTCTCTCTCCTCTCTCTCCCCTCTCTCTCCTCTCTCTCCTCTCTCTCTCTCTCCTCTCTCTCTCTCTCTCTCTTCCTCTCTCTCCTCCTCTTCTCTCTCCTCTCTCCTCTTCTCTCTCTCTCTCTCTCTCTCTCTCTCTCTCCTCTCTCTCTCCTCTCTCTCTCCCTCTCTCTCCTCTCTCTCCTCTCTCTCCTCTCTCCTCTTCTCTCTCTCTCTCCTCTCCTCTCTCTCTCTCTCTCCTCTCTCCTCTCTCTCTCTCCTCTCTCCTCTCTCTCTTCTCCCTCCTCTCTCCTCTCTCTCTTCCTCTCCTCCTCTCTCCTCTCTCTCTCTCCTCTCTCTCTCTCCTCTCTCTCTCCTCCCTCTCTCTCTCTCTCTATACTTTTATCTGTGTGTGTGTTTGTGTTTCAGCCGTGTCTCATGAGGACGGTGGATTTCTATCAAACAGACGAGAGATATTACATCGTCCTGGAGCTGTGAGTCTGACCCCTGACCTCTGATTGATGATTGATTATTGATTATCGTTTATTGATTATTGATTATCGTTTATTGATTATTGATTATCGTTTATTGATTATTGATTATCGATGTGTTCTTGAGGATGGAGGGAGGAGAACTGTTCTTCAGGATCAAGTCCAAGAAACAGATCCCAGAACCTGTGGCCAAGTTCTACTTCTACCAGATGCTCCCCTGCAGTGCAGGTCGAACCTGACTAGGGTCTAGACCTGGACTAGACAGACTACCTGGACTAGGACCTGGACTAACCTGACTAGACCTGGACTAGACCTGGGAAAACCTGACTACCTGACTACGACCTGGACTAGACCAGACTAAACCAGGTCTAAACCAGTCTAAACCAGACTAAACCAGGTTCTGGACCTGGACTAGACCTGGGACTAGACCTGGAGGACCAGACTGGACTTGGACTAGACCTGACTAGACCTGGACTAACTGGACTAGACTGGACTAAGACCTGGAACCTGGAGACCTGAGGACTAACCAGAACCAGGACTAACCAGACTAAACCAGGACTAAACCAGGACTAAACCAGGTCCCAGGTCTAACCAGGACTAAACCAGGACTAAACCAGGACAAACCAGGAACTAAACCAGGTCCTAAACCAGGTCTAAACCAGGACTGACTAGACCGACTGACCAGCTGACCAACTACCTGACTAGACCTGGACTAAAGCAGGACTAACCCTGGACTAGACCTGGTCTAAACAGCTAAACCAAGGTCTAAACCAGGTCTAAACCAAGGTCTAAACCACCAGGTCTAAACCAGACCAAACCAGGACTAAACCAGGACTAACCAGGACTAAACCAGACTAACCAGGACTAGAACTACTAAACCAGGACTAAACTAGGACTAACCAGTCCAACTGACCAGGCTGAACCAGGACTAGACCTGGACTAAACCAGGAATAAACCAGGACTTAAACCAGGTCTAACCAGGACTAAACCAGTCTAAACCAGGACTAAACCAGGTCTAAACCAGGACTAAACCAGTCTAACCAGACTAAACCAGGCTAAACCAGGACTAAACCAGGTCAGACTTAAACCAGGACAAACCAGGACAAACCAGGACTAAAACCAGGTCTAAACCAGGACTAAACCAGGACTAAAACCAGGACTAAACCAGGACTAAACCAGGTCTAAACCAGGTCTAAACCAGGACTAAACCAGGTCTAAACCAGGAACCAGACTAAACCAGACTAAACCAGGAAACTAAACCAGGACTAAACCAGGACTAAACCAGGACTAAACCAGGTCTAAACCAGTAACTAAACCAGCTCATAACCAGGACTAAACCAGGTCTAAACCAGGTCTAAACCAGTCTAGACCAGGTCTGAACCAGGACTAGACCTGGACTAAACCAGGACTTAAACCAGGTCTAAACCAGGACTAAAACCAGGACTAAACCAGGTCTAAACCAGGACATTAAACCAGGACTAAACCAGGTGTCTAAACCAGGACTAAACCAGGAAACTAACCAGAACCAGGACTAAACCAGGTCTAAACCAGGTCTAAACCAAAACAGGTAAACCAGGTCTAAACCAGGACTAAACCAGGTCTAAACCAGGACTAAACCCTAAACCAGGTCTAAACCAGAAACCAGGACTAAACCAGGTCTAAACCAGGTCAGGTCTAAACCAGGTCTAAACCAGGTCTAAACCAGGACTAAACCAGGTCTAAACCAGGACTAAACAGGTCTAAACCAGGACTAAACCAGTCTAAACCAGGACTAAACCAGGTCTAAACCAGGTCTAAACCAGGCTAAACCAGGTCTAACCAGGACTAAACCAGGACTAAACCTGGACTAAACAGGACTAACCAGGTCTAAACCAGGTCTAAACCAGGACTAAACCAGGTCTAAACCAGGACTAAACCAGGTCTAAACCAGGACTAAACCAGGACTAAACCAAGGTCTAACCAAGGTCTAAACCAGGCTAAACCAGGTCTAAAACCAGGTCTAAACCAGGACTAAACCAGGACTAACCAGGACTAAACCAGGACTAAACCAGGACTAAACCAGGTCTAGACCAGGTTGAACCAGGACTAGACCTGGACTAAACCAGGACTAAACCAGGACTAAACAGGACTAAAACAGGACTAACCAGGTCTAAACCAGGACTAAACCAGGTCTAAACCAGGACTAAAACCAGGACTAAACCAGGTCTAAACCAGGTCTAAACCAGGTCTAAACCAGGTAACCAGGTCTAAACCAGGACTAAACCAGGTCTAAACAGGACTAAACCAGGGCTAAACAGGTCTACTAAACCAGGTCTAAACCAGGACTAAACCAGGTCTAAACCAGGACTAAACCAGGTCTAAACCACTAAACCAGGACTAAACCAGGTCTAAACCAGGTCTAAACCAGGACTAAACCAGGTCTAAACCAGGACTAAACCAGGTCTAAACCTGGACTAAACCAGGACTAAACCAGGTCTAAACCAGGCATAAACAGGACTAAACCAGGTCTAACCAGGTCTAAACCAGGACTAAACCAGGACTAAACCAGGTCTAAACCAGGTCTAAACCAGGACTAAACCAGGGACAAACCAGGTCTAAACCAGGTCTAAACCAGGTCTAAACCAGGACTAAACAGGACTAAACCAGGACTAAACCAGGTCTAGACCAGTCTGAACCACTAGGACTAAACCAGGACTAAACCAGGTAAAAGGTCTACCAGGTCTGAACCAGGACTAGACTGGACTAAACCAGGACTAAACCAGGTCTAAAACCAGGACTAAACCAGGACTAAACCAGGTCTAAACCAGGACTAAACAGGTCTAAACAGGACTAAACCAGGACTAAACCAGGACTAAACCAGGTCTAAACCAGGTCTAAACCAGGACTAAACCAGGTCTAAACCAGGTCTAAACCAGGTCTAAACCAGGACTAAACCAGGTCTAAACCAGGACTAAACAGGACTAAACCAGGACTAAACCAGGTCTAACCAGGTCTAAACCAGGTTACCAGGCTAAACCAGGACTAAACCAGGTCTAAACCAGGACTAAACCAGGTCTAACCAGGTCTAAACCAGGACTAAACCAGGTACCTCAAACCAGGACTAACCAGGTCTAAACCCAGGTCTAAACCAGGTCTAAACCAGGACTAACCAGGACTAAACCAGGTCTAAACCAGGACTAAAACCAGGTTCTAAACCAGGTCTAAACCAGGTCTAAACCAGGACTAAACCAGGTCTAAACCAGTCTAACCAGCTAAACCAGGTCTAAACCAGGTCTAAACCAGGACTAAACCAGGTCTAAACCAGGACTAAACCAGGTCTAAACCAGGTCTAAACCAGGTCTAAACCAGGTCTAAACCAGGTCTAAACCAGGACTAAACCAGGACTAAACCAGGTCTAAACCAGGACTAAACCAGGTCTAAACCAGGTCTAAACCAGGTCTAAACCAGGTCTAAACCAGGACTAAACAACAACAGGTCTAAACCAGGACTAAACCAGGTCTAAACCAGGTCTAAACCAGGTCTAAACCAGGTCTAAACCAGGACAAACCAGTCTAAACCAGGCTAAACCAGGACTAAACCAGGACTAAACCAGGACTAAACCAGGTCTAAACCAGACTAAACCAGGTCTAAACCAGGTCTAAACCAGTCTAACCAGGTCTAAACCAGGTCTAAAACAGGTCTAAAACAGGACTAAACCAGGTCTAAACCAGGACTAAAACCAGGTCTAAACCAGGTCTAAACCAGGACTAAACCAGGTCTAAACCAGTCTAAACCAGGTCTAAACAGGTCTAAACCAGGTCAAACCAGGTCTAAACAGCTAAAACAGGACTAAACCAGGTCTAAACCAGGACTAAACCAGGTCTAAACCAGGTCTAAACCAGGACTAAACCAGGTCTAAACCAGGTCTAAACCAGGTCTAAACCAGGTCTAAACCAGGACTAAACCAGGTCTAAACCAGGACTAAACCAGGTCTAAACCAGGACTAAACCAGGTCTAAACCAGGTCTAAACCAGGTCTAAACCAGGTCTAAACCAGGTCTAAACCAGGTCTGTTTGTCTCAGTATTTACACAGAAGTGGAATCATTCACAGAGACCTAAAACCAGAAAATGTTCTTCTGTCGTCGAGTGAAGACTTCTGCCTCATTAAGGTGAGTTTGTTTGTTTATTTATTTATTTATTTATTTATTTATTTATTTATTTATTTATTCTTCACACACAAAGTTTCTTCTCAGACTTCAGCATCTCGCAGAAGACATCTTTACCTCTTTCTCTCTCTCTGGTCTTAAACCCTCTCTCTGGTCCTGTCCTGGTCTGTTTCTCTCTCTCTGGTCCTGTCCTGGTCTGTTTCTCTCTCTCTGGTCCTGGTCTGGTCCTAACCCTGTCTCTGGTCTTGGTCTTGTTCCTGGGTCTAGATCACAGACTTTAATCAGTCCCGTATCCTGGAGGAAGTGGCCCTGATGAGGACTCTCTGTGGGACTCTTCTCTGTCTCTCCTCTGTCCTTGGTTCTGGTCTTGTTCTGGGTCTGTTTCTCTCTCTCTGGTCCTGTTCTGGTCTTAAACCCTGTCTCTGTCCTGGTCTGGTCTTAAACCCTGTCTCTGGTCCTGGTCTGGTCTTAAACCCTGTCTCTGGTCCTGGGTCTAGATCACAGACTTTAACCAGTCCCGTATCCTGGAGGAGGTGGCCCTGATGAGGACTCTCTGTGGGACGCCCTCGTACTTGGCTCCGGAGGTTTTCACGTCGGCCTCAGGTTCTGGTTACGGTTTGTCTGTGGACGCCTGGAGCCTGGGAGTCCTGCTGTTTGTGTGGTGAGTCTGACCCCGCCCCCAGGCCACGCACCTCACGCTCAGACCCCGCCCCCTCACTCACAGACCCCGCCCCCTCTCCACAGACCCCGCCCCCTCTCCACAGACCCCGCCCAGTTTTAACAGCTCTGTCTGAAACGTGATTCTGACTTTAAACTAAAAGATCTCTGTGTTTCAACTCTTCTGTGTCCTCTGTGGTCCTGGTCCTGGTCCCGGTCCTGATCCCGGTCCTGGTCCTGGTCCCGGTCCTGGTCCTTGTCCTGGTCCTGGTCCTGGTCCCGGTCCTGGTCCAGTCTGAGCGGGTATCCTCCCTTCCACGAACAGTTTGGTCCTTCAGTCCAAGACCAGATCCTGAGTGGGTCTTACGTCATGGTCCAGACTCACTGGGGCCACATTTCAGACCAAGGTGAGTCCAGGTTTAGTCCTGTTTTAGTCCTGTTTAGTCTGCTTTAGTCCTGGTTTAGTCCAGCTTTAGTCCTGTTTTAGTCCTGTTTAGTCTGTTTAGTCCTTTTTAGTCCTGCTTAGTCCTGGTTTAGTCCTGTTTAGTCCTGTTTTAGTCCTGCTTTAGTCCTGCTGTTTAGTCCTGTTTAGTCCTGTTTAGTCCTGTTTAGTCTGTTTATCTGTTTAGTCCTGTTTTATCCTGTTTAGTCCTGTTTTAGTCCTGTTTAGTCCTGTTTAGTCCTGCTTTAGTCCTGCTTTAGTCCTGGTTTAGTCCGTTTTAGTCCTGGTTTAGTCCTGGTTTAGTCCTGGTTTAGTCCTGCTTTAGTCCTGTTTTAGTCCTGCTTTAGTCCTGGTTTAGACCTGCTTTAGTCCTGCTTTAGTCCTGCTTTAGTCCTGCTTTAGTCCTGGTTTTAGTCCTGTTTTAGTCCTGGTTTAGTCCTGCTTTAGTCCTGGTTTAGTCCTGTTTTAGTCCTGCTTTAGTCCTGCTTTAGTCCTGCTTTAGTCCTGTTTTAGTCCTGTTTTAGTCCTGGTTTAGTCCTGGTTTTAGTCCTGGTTTAGTCCTGGTTTAGTCCTGCTTTAGTCCGTTAGTCCGTTTTAGTCCCTAGACTTTAGTCCTGTTTAGTCCTAGTTTAGTCCTGCTTTAGTCCAGGTTTAGTCTGTATTAGTCCTTTAGTGGTTATTAGTCCTGTTTAGACCTGGTTGTGGTTCAGACCTGGTTTTCTCTCTGTTTCAGCCAAAGACCTGGTCCAGAAGCTTCTGGTTGTAGACCCCGGTCCAGAGGCTGAGTATCGACGAGGCTCTGGAGCACGAGTGGCTTCAGGTGAGTCTGGAGCAGGAAAAGCTTCACTGCGGAACATTTCTCTGAGGAGCAGCGGTTCTGGGATGTTCTGGGATGTTCTGGGATGTTCTGGGGTGTTCTGGGATGGTCACAGATGTTCTGAGGTGTTCTGGGATGTTCTGAGATGTTCTGGGTGTTCTGGGGTGTTCTGGGATGGTCACAGATGTTCTGAGGTGTTCTGAGATGTTCTGGGATGTTCTGAGGTGTTCTGGGATGGTCACAGATGTTCTGAGGTGT
The DNA here is from genome assembly GCA_038363315.1 of Mugilogobius chulae. NCBI lineage: Eukaryota > Metazoa > Chordata > Actinopteri > Gobiiformes > Gobiidae > Mugilogobius > Mugilogobius chulae. The sequence goes on along the minus strand of CM076397.1, from coordinate 22,493,661 downwards.
TCTGGGATGGTCACAGATGTTCTGAGGTGTTCTGGGATGTTCTGGGGTGTTCACAGATGTTTGTGTGTTTCAGGACGAGGAGATGAAGCGGAGAGTTCACAGCGTCATGTATCCAGAACCTTCCACCTCCAGGTCGGACACTTCAGAGACCACAGAGACTTTAGAGACCGCCTCAGAGACCTCTGGGACCTCCTCAGGGATCACCTCAGGGACATCCACTAAGACCTCCTCAAAGACCTCCTCTGGGATCTCCTCTGGGACCTCCTCAAGAACCTCCACTAAGACCTCCTCAAGAACCTCCACTAAGACCTCCTCAGGGACATCCACTAAGACCTCCTCTGGGACCTCCTCTGGGACCTCCTCTGGGACCTCCTCGGTGACGTCCGGTTCCTCCAGCAGAAGCTCCAGACACAGTGGTTTAAGATCTTCATCCTCGACATCTTCTGCTCCGACTTCTGAGGTTTATATGAGACACACACACACAGGACCACACATAAAGTATACCTTACCTTACCTTACATAAGCCCTGTTTCCATTGGCTCGGGTCGGCTCGGGTCGGGGCGGTACGGTACGGTCCTGTGCTGTTTCCACTTTGCTGGGTCCATAGTGAGCCGCTCTCATCCCTGCCTTAAGCCTGAACCTGGAGCAGACCTTACAGCTGTTCCTTTTTTAGCCTGGACCCTGGAGCAGACCTTACAGCTGTTCCTCCTTTAGCCTGAACCTGGAGCAGACCTTACAGCTGTTCCTCCTTAAGCCTGAACCTGGAGCAGACCTTACAGCTGTTCCTCCTTTAGCCTGAACCTGGAGCAGACCTTACAGCTGTTCCTCCTTAAGCCTGAACCTGGAGCAGACCTTACAGCTGTTCCTCCTTTAGCCTGAACCTGGAGCAGACCTTACAGCTGTTCCTCCTTAAGCCTGAACCTGGAGCAGACCTTACAGCTGTTCCTCCTTTAGCCTGAACCTGGAGCAGACCTTACAGCTGTTCCTCCTTAAGCCTGAACCTGGAGCAGACCTTACAGCTGTTCCTCCTTTAGCCTGAACCTGGAGCAGACCTTACAGCTGTTCCTTTTTTAGCCTGAACCTGGAGCAGACCTTACAGCTGTTCCTCCTTTAGCCTGAACCTGGAGCAGACCTTACAGCTGTTCCTTTTTTAGCCTGGACCCTGGAGCAGACCTTACAGCTGTTCCTCCTTTAGCCTGAACCTGGAGCAGACCTTACAGCTGTTCCTCCTTTAGGCTCGATGATTGGAAAAGAGCAGACAGAAACATGAAATTAGGGCTGGGCGATATGGCAAAAAATATGTTATCACGATTTTCTTGGAGCCACATCTCGATTTCAATTTTATCACGATTCATGTCTCTCTCTATATATTTTTTTTTTTCGCCTTTGAGGTACAAAGAAGTATCTGATTTTTCAGAAAGTTTCGACTTGTCAGTGGCTAAATCCAGCCGTCAAAGGCTGTTTTGTTGCCAGATTTTCAGAGAGAAACAAGTGACCAAGCCTTTGAAAATAAATCCCAAAACAAGCAACCTCAATACTTCCATAAAACATTTAAAAAGTATGAATGATTTTGGCATTTTTAAGAGTTTTTCTAACATTAACAACTACTTTTATGCATGAAAATATTCTAAAAATCCATGTTTCAGTTGATATGTATTTTTGTAAATCAAACTTGAAAAATGCTCAAATTCATCTCTTTTGTGACTTGAATGTGCAGCATTTAAAGAATCTTTTACCAGGTAGGTCTATCGAGAGAAATGTCTCATTTATGACGACCGGGTTTGGCAGCAGCACAAGACACAACAAATCAATGAAATCTCGATGGGACGATTTCATGAAAAAGCAGATTGTCACAGAGATGAGCTCACGATTCGATTTTTATCACGATATTACCCAGACCTACATGAAATAATGTTCCTCACCAAACACAGACTTGTTCCTCTGTCAAACCGCCGCATTTCCACCGATGAAAACTGTATTTGTTTCTCCGATAGACTTAACAAAGCAAAGCTAACACATTAGCATCAGCTGTTTCCTGTTTGTCGAGACAAAACACTGTAATAATGGTACATCCTGTGTGTAATGTGTCTGACATAATCCAGCCTCAAAGCTTAAAACAGAACACTTTTATTAAGTACAATAGAGTCACACAGACTTTGCAAAAAAGTTAAATAAAGTATTAAAATAAGTGACGATAAACTGGAAGTAGTTTCTTGTTTCCACCAGCCTGACCTTCGAGTCACAGACACAGACTTCAGATTATTACACGTCTCTTTGTGAATCGCTCAGACTGACTCCAGGAAGAAAAAGTATAATTCAGGTACATTTTCTTTTTTATTTATTTAAGACAGTAACATAAGAGACCCAAACCGCTCCAAAGTGAACCGGTCTGACCCAGGCCAATGGAAACATGGCTATACAAACTGACTTAAGTCTGGACCTTATGAGTCAAAGATTTACAACTTCAACTTAAGGGTCTTTCACACCAGGCCGAGGGTCGCCTGTCTGAACCGGTTTGGCAACTTCTGCCGACAGGCGGCTCACGTGTGTTTGGTGTGAATGGCGCTGTCGGGGGTCAGAGGAGCGGAGCACGTCGTGGAGGCGAGGTTTTGAAGACTTGCTTGTAAAGTCGGCATCGTCAGCGGTCGGTAGTTGCCGCATATGCAGCTGTTTGATTGGCCCGTGGCAGCGAATCAGTACGCAAGAAAATAGTGCGGAAAACCGAAAATGACGCTTATGGAAAAACAGTATTCACCTGAGCATGGATTGTTGTTATTTGCCGGGTTCAAACGAGACGTAAGTACGGAGAAGAATGGCTACTACTTGGTCCGAGGAAAACAAAGATGGAGGAGTACAGCTGTAGTACGAAGGCTGGACTGTAGCGGGAAATAGAAGTTTAGCCTAATCCGTGAGGTAAGATAAAAATCTGTTCACCACAGAGTTTGACAACTACTCGCGCACAACTTCTGTTTTGTCTTTTTGGTCAAGCGTTACGTCACACATGCTCACTCTGTGTTTGTTCACCGACTGTTGGCTGTTTGGATCGTGTTTGTGTGAAGGATTTTTTACATCGATGCCTCAAAGAGACTAGAACAGACGGTGCGTCGCTCCTCCTACTGACAACGACTGGGAGTTGTGTTGGTGTGAAAAAGCCTTTAGTTATAAAGAGAGAACAACAGAGAGAGAGAGAGCAAGGGGGCAAGAGAAATGAAAGAGAGAGAGAATATCAGACACGAGTTTAAACCTTTAAGTGAAAGTGTTTTTTCTCTTTAAAGGTGGAACCGAAGCGAAAGCGACGTCGAGACAAAGACGACGACGAGCAGCAGCAGAAGAGACGCAAATGACCTCTGACCTCCATACATACCTTAGCCTTTGACCTCCATGCATACCTTGACCTCTGACCTCCATACATACCTTGACCTCTGACCTCTGTAAATATCTGATCTGTGTAAATACTTTTCTAATAAAGACTTTTATTTTTACTTTGTGGCGTTTGTGTCACGTGACCTCAGAGCTCGAACGTGATTGGACGACAGCTTCATTAAACACTCCACAGGAAGGAAGAGTTACTAAATCTCATAACGATAGGAGGAGTGTCAGAGCGTCGGAGTGTTGGAGCGTCGAAGTGTTGAAGCGTCGAAGTGTTGAAGTGTCGGAGCGTCGAAGTGTCGGAGCGTGGAAGTGTCGAAGTGTCGGAGCGTCGAAGCGTTGAAGTGTGGAAGTGTCGGAGCGTGGAAGTGTCGAAGTGTTGAAGTGTCGGAGCGTCGAAGTGTCGGAGCGTCGAAGTGTCGGAGCGTCGAAGTGTTGGAGCGTCGAAGTGTCGGAGTGTCGAAGTGTCGGAGTGTCGAAGTGTTGGATTGTCGAAGTGTTGAAGCGTCGGAGCGTCGAAGTGTCGGAGCGTGGAAGTGTCGAAGTGTTGAAGCGTCGAAGTGTCGGAGCGTCGAAGTGTCGGAGCGTCGAAGTGTCGGATTGTCGAAGTGTTGGAGCGTCGAAGTGTCGGATTGTCGAAGTGTTGAAGCGTCGGAGCGTCGAAGTGTCGGAGCGTGGAAGTGTCGAAGTGTTGAAGCGTCGAAGTGTTGGAGCGTCAAAGTGTTGGAGCGTCGAAGTGTCGGGAGTGTCGAAGTGTCGGAGCGTCGAAGTGTCGAAGTGTCGGAGCGTCGAAGTGTCGGAGTGTCGAAGTGTCGGAGCGTCGAAGTGTCGGAGCGTCGAAGTGTCTGAGCGTCGAAGTGTCGAAGTGTTGGAGTGTCGAAGTGTCGGAGCGTGGAAGTGTTGGAGCGTCGAAGCGTCGAAGTGTTGGAGCGTCGAAGCGTCGGAGCGTCGAAGTGTTGGAGCGTCGAAGTGTCGGAGTGTCGAAGTGTTGGAGCGTCGAAGTGTCGGAGTGTCGAAGTGTCGGAGTGTTGAAGTGTCGGAGCGTCGAAGTGTCGGAGTGTTGAAGTGTCGGAGCGTCGAAGTGTTGAAGTGTCGGAGCGTCGAAGCGTCGAAGTGTCGGAGCGTCGAAGTGTCGGAGCGTCGAAGTGTCGGAGCGTCGAAGTGTCGGAGTGTCGGAGCGTCGAAGTGTCGAAGTGTCGGAGCGTCGAAGTGTCGGAGCGTGGAAGCGTCGAAGTGTCGGAGCGTGGAAGCGTCGGTCGGAGCGTCGAAGTGTCGGAGCGTCGAAGTGTCGGAGTGTCGAAGCGTCGAAGTGTCGGAGCGTCGAAGTGTCGGAGCGTGGAAGCGTCGAAGTGTGGAAGCGTCGAAGTGTTGGAGCGTCGAAGTGTCGGAGTGTTGAAGTGTCGGAGCGTCGAAGTGTTGAAGCGTCGAAGTGTCGGAGCGTCGAAGTGTCGGAGCGTCGAAGTGTCGGAGCGTCGAAGTGTCGGAGTGTCGAAGTGTCGGAGCGTGGAAGCGTCGAAGTGTCGGAGCGTGGAAGCGTCGAAGTGTCGGAGCGTCGAAGTGTCGGAGCGTCGAAGTGTCGGAGTGTCGAAGCGTCGAAGTGTCGGAGCGTCGAAGTGTTGAAGCGTCGAAGTGTCGGAGCGTCGAAGTGTTGAAGCGTCGAAGTGTTGAAGCGTCGAAGTGTCGGAGCGTCGAAGTGTTGAAGTGTTGGAGTGTTGGAGTGTTCAGTAAAGTCAGTGTGAACCTGCGTCCTGAGGCGTTCTGTGAGTTTGTTAGTGATGAGTAGATGATGTGTGTGTGTGTAACCCGTTTCCCAAACTGAGTCGACCCAGTGTAGACTCTGTGTTGGTGCTTCTGTAGTGCCATCTGGTGGTGTGATAAATGCACTGCAGTCACTGGGCTGATTCAGTGACGTGAGGTGAAGTTACAGCTGCTGAACTCATTACTTATACTAGATTCCTTTTATTTACTTTGCACGCACAAACAAAACGTTTCTTTCAGAAGCACCTGAACTTGTGACTTGTGTCTCCACACACAAAAATAAAATAAGAACCAAAATACAGGTGACTGTGATGAGATTGGATCCAGCGCCCTGTAGTTGAGCCACATGTGACGACATAATCCAGGTGTGAATGAACTAACAACTGCTCAATCGAGCCAAAATATTCTGACTTTCAGCCTTGTGTTGTTAAATATTTGGATTGTGATGAATTATTTCATTGCGTAAGGCTCTGTCCAGCTGCACAGAGCAGGTACAGTCTGTTATGTTTAAGGACGATTGGACATTTTAGTACAAACTTTTAATGCATGTGGTACAATAACTCCCGCTCACCTTATGTAACTACGTAAAGACACAGTAACTACGGGTGCCTGTTTATACAAACTTAATACATCACACAGTCGTCTTTCCTCAGGTTCCGAAACAGTTTTGAGTGTCAAACGAGGACGTCAGACACGCTCGCTCCAGCGCCGATACGTGACACACGTGACACTGTAGATGTGTTGTTCATGTAATACACTATTTGGGAGGCCCTTGTTTTTATTTTGTGTTTTAATTGCATGTGTTGAGTTTGCTGTGCCTTTAAGAGCCTCCCCAATGTGTTGCGATGGCAACCTGCAGCCCTGTCCAATCCGGCAACACAAACAATCACTCTCACCTGGGCTGTGGCGGAATGAGCGGGACTTTAAGAGGACAAAAGGGAGCTGTGGACAGGAGGACGAGGAGACGGGACTGAGTGACGGTGGAGGAGCAGCCAAAGAAGCCAGCCTGCCAGAGCGAGCACCGCAACGTGATCTCAACGCAGCGGCAGGGTTTAATCACCCTGCCTCGCTTGTAAGTAACGTCAAGATCGCTGTGTACTGTGGTGCTCTGTTGGAGCCTCGGGCTGCGGGATTTGGCTATTTGCGCTTTGCGCTGGCTGTGTTGTGTATCTGTGCTTCAGGCGCCGGGTGAAGGACCACGTACGGGAGGAAAAGGGACCGCGATCTGGGTGTAGCACCACGAGGCGATCTCAACGCAGCGGCAGGGTTTAATCACCCTGCCTCGCTTGTAAGTAACGTCAAGATCGCTGTTTGGGGGTGCTCTGTGGAAGCCTTGGGCTGCGGGAATTGGCTATCTGCGCTTTGCGCTGGCTGTGTTGTGTATCTGTGCTTCAGGCGCCAGCTCACGGAGGGAAACCAGGCAGTGAACAGGTGATCCACCCCGACGCCGACTCCACGCGACGCCGACTCCACGCACCACGACGCCGACTCAACGCAGCGGCAGGGTTTAACCACCCTGCCTCGCTTGTAAGTAACGTCAAGCTCAACGATATAGTGGTGCCCGATGAGAGCTTGGGGCTAGAGGGGATTTGCTGTCTGTTTGCTTGGCCCTGGCCCTTGTGTTCTGTATGCAGGCACCAGAGGAACGACTACTCCGCCGTCCACTTTCCCCGTCCAGGATAAGACGCCATCCTGCCGCCATTAGTTTTAGTGAATGGACAAATTTTACTTGGAACATTTTAATTAAGAACTTTTAATATTTTTGGAATAAATTGTAAATTATTTTAACAGTTGTCTTTGCTTTTTTTGGTCACACCTTCATGCTCTCAAATTTTAATAAATGGTAATTCTCTTAGCTTCCTCATTTTAACCACTCTTTTAAATAAATTTCAACCCCCCCTGTTACATTCACGTGACATTTCTTACAGTGACACATGTTGACTCGGCTCGACACACGCGACACTTCCAGTTCTCCACACACACACGTACTGACGCGTCGACTCGTTTGGCCCGTCACGCTCTGTTCATGCATCTGCTGACTCTGAGTCTTGTTCGTAGACGCTCCTCTTCAGTCTCATCAGACGTGGATGTCTTTACTGAACTTTCAGGACCTGAACACGGCTCCACCATCAGACTCGACTCTCTGTGACGTAGAGACGCTGCTCTGTCGCACATCAACAGGAAACAGTTTATTCAAGACTTTTACACACTTTTCTATCTAAAGGTCGCTTGTTTTGGGCTTTTTCAAAGACCTAGCCGCTTGTTTCTCTGAGAATCTGGCAACACAAAACAAATAACATTTTTAAAAGACATTCTGCTCCATCACAGTCCAGTCTGAACCTGAACGCAGCAGCAGCAGACATGAACAGATGAAGCTGCAGAAGTACGCGCACCACAGTTTGACAAACCCTGTGTCACAGTTTGATTCAGTTTTAACTCTTTCTCACCATCCTCTCATGTTCTCTCTGTGTGTTTTTATATGTGTATGTTGTTGTGTTTTTGCCACTCGCTGCTGAACTCTCTCCCTGTGACGTCATCCTCGGAACACTGTAAAAACTCTCAGATTCACAGATATTTCGGTCTCGCGGCGGGACGCGGACAGATGGAGCTCCTCGCGCCGGTGCCAGGAGCGGTGACGTCAGCGCGCACACACGTACGCACGCGCGCGCCTCCCTCCTCACGCCTCGCTCACGCACGCGCACGCTCCTCCGTGTGATGGACGCCGCCGCGGCCGAGAAGAAGAAGAAGAACGAGAGCTGCTGCGGGACGGAACCGAGAGGTAAGAGCGGGACGAACCGGGCCGAACCGGGTCTGACCGGGACTGACACAGGACCAGGACCAGGACTGGACCCGGACCGCACCAGGGCTGGACCGGGACCAAACGGGACGCGCGGTAATTGGCTCCAGAGGAAACAGGCCGAGCAGCTTCACGTTCACGTGTTTTTAGCTTTAATTACAAATATCTACAATTAAATCCGATATCAGACCAGAATCTACTAAACACAGAGCTGGAGACGTTCAGGACAGAACATTCTGATGATTGTTGTGAAGATGGACTCTAGAACTGAACGTAGAGTCAAAGGTTTAGAGTCAAAACGCTTAAAAAATAAAATAAAAAAACAGTTTTAACAATAGAACAGAAGACAGCTGCAGTGTTTGTTTGTTTGTTTGTTTGTTTGTTTGTTTGTTCTCCCGCTGCTCTGCACAAACATCACACATTAGATCGACTCTGGTGTTTCCTCCACCTGCTTCAGAATAATCCTGTTTTTCTTCTCTGTGTGCAGAGTTTGAGTTTCTTTTCTTGGACTGTGCGTTGTTCACTCACTGCGTTTACATGATCAGGGTAATCAGACTAGGCTAGACCGATTGGACCAGGTTTACTCCAGGTTACATGCACCAGAGTAAACCCTTTAAACCTGGAGAGACTGGTGCTGCTGTGTCAGACTGTGTTCTGTTCATTTACCTAAGTGTTTGTAATGTAAGTGTTTGTTTAAGGTTGAAGTTAAATATGACTGTGTGAGCCACGTTGTGCAGGAGCTTTTTAGTTGTAAAAATGTAACTTTATTGTTAAAATGTGCAGTGGACAGGGGTTGTGAGCTGCTCAGTTACATTTGTCCAGCTGCAGACCAATTGTGTGTTTACATGAGTCTAAATCAGACTACAATCGGTCGGGACCACGTGCACCAACGGGTTTTCTGAAAACCGGTTTCCAGCTCCTCAATAGGTCTGCCTGGGTTTACATGAGCTTTGGAAAACTGGTTTAAATCAGACTAGACTAGTTATCTGGTTTTCCTGGCTCCATGTAAACTAGCGGTGCTCATTACGTGGATCGAGAGCTACCGGTAGCTCTCGGAGGCAGGAGGAGTCGATGGCGAAGCCCTGCCTGGTTATGTGAAGTTTAGTGTCTTTTGTACAAATGAACAGAATATTGCGCTGATGTGATCCACTGTGAGCTACAAAAGCGCTAGTCTTTTTTATGACCGCTTGAGCGGGACAGCTTGGTTTTGTGGTGCTATTAGGCATTTTCACCTATTTTGCTTTTGGCACGGTGCGCTCCACCTCCAACCGCGGGGACACGGAACGCACGAGGTCCAGAGAGACTCACGAGTATACACGCGCTCCACATCCAACCGCGGAGACACGGAGCACAAGGGGACCGGAGCCGAGACTCACGAAACACGCACTCTCTGTAATGTTCCGTACTCTAGCGAAGTCACAACACGCTCCACGTGTCTATAGCCGTGAAATACAAGCGCCCAAACCAGACAGCCATAGTAGCCTACACAAGCGCTCCTCAACCAACAGCGGAGAAACGAAGCTCACGCGCTTTAAAGCGGACACACACACAGAGCTCACACTTTCTGCAGCCAACAGCGGAGACACCCAGAACACTTACTTGAAACAGGGACAAAGAAAAGCCGTGGGAGGAAACAGGTAGAGCCATAACAAATCCTCACGAGTTTGTTTTTTAATGCGAGCCAAAACTGACTTCAAGCCCCGCCCCTGAGCGTTACCATGGTGATCCAAACCAGAGTTATTAGACACAATCGAGGTTAGAATGAAGTTAAACACTAGAAACAACTAGATTAATAATTAGCTTCATTGTTTTCTTCCAGATTATTTTACAGGTTTAAAAATCCTACATGTTAATTCTTCTAATGAATGTATTTAAGTATTATACAACTGATGTTTAATTAAAAAAACTAAATCTTATCATTTTAATGAATGAATAATGGATAGTTAGATCTTTGGGCCTTGCCTCAGTTAAAAGTAGATCACGAGCTGGAAACGTGTGAGCAGCTCTGGTGTAAACGCTCTGAGTGAGTGAACAGGCCAGAGCTTTGGGTTGGTTTTATGTTTGTACTTTTATTATTTTTATTTGTGAGATTAGCTCCGTTATTTGAACATTTAGTTGAATATTTATCACTTTGAGCCTTAAATAAACCAGATTCTCTCAGATCAACACAGAAGACTTTCTAAACCTGAGTCAGGTTTGTGTCTCTGGCTTTAGCGCCGGTCCGTCTCCGTGGAAACGCAGTCACAGGTCAGATCTGTGGACGGCGCCTGTTCAACGCGTCTCCATGGAAACGGGCTGCAGCAGAGCGGTTTGTCGGGTCTGTGTGGAAGTCGTCACAGTGGAGGTGAAAATGAGACGTTTCACAGGTTTTATTTAAAAACCTCAGACGTTTGAGTTTCTGCTGCGTCGAGTCAATAAAACCAGATAAACAGTCTGAACAAGACTAGAATAAAACCAGATAAACAGTCTGAACAAGACACAGAATAAAACCAGATAAACAGTCTGAACAAGACTAGAATAAAACCAGATAAACAGTCTGAACAAGACTAGAATAAAACCAGATAAACAGTCTGAACAAGACTAGAATAAAACCAGATAAACAGTCTGAACAAGACTAGAATAAAACCAGATAAACAGTCTGAACAAGACTAGAATAAAACCAGATAAACAGTCTGAACAAGACTTAGAATAAAACCAGATAAACAGTCTGAACAAGACTAGAATAAAACCAGATAAACAGTCTGAACAAGACACAGAATAAAACCAGATAAACAGTCTGAACAAGACTAGAATAAAACCAGATAAACAGTCTGAACAAGACTAGAATAAAACCAGATAAACAGTCTGAACAAGACTAGAATAAAACCAGATAAACAGTCTGAACAAGACACAGAATAAAACCAGATAAACAGTCCTGAACAAGACACAGAATAAAACCAGATAAACAGTCTGAACAAGACTAGAATAAAACCAGATAAACAGTCTGAACAAGACTAGAATAAAACCAGATAAACGGTCTGAACAAGACTAGAATAAAACCAGATAAACAGTCTGAACAAGACTAGAATAAAACCAGATAAACAGTCTGAACAAGACTAGAATAAAACAGATAAACAGTCTGAACAAGACACAGAATAAAACCAGATAAACAGTCTGAACAAGACACAGAATAAAAACCAGATAAACAGTCTGAACAGACACAGAATCAAAACCAGATAAACAGTCTGAACAAGACACAGAATAAAACCAGATAAACAGTCTGAACAAGACACAGAATAAACCAGATAAACAGTCTGAACAAGACACAGAATAAAACCAGATAAACAGTCTGAACAAGACTAGAATAAAACCAGATAAACAGTCTGAACAAGACTAGAATAAAACCAGATAAACAGTCTGAACAAGACACAGAATAAAACCAGATAAACAGTCTGAACAAACTAGAATAAACAGATAAACAGTCTGAACAAGACTAGAATAAACCAGATAAACAGTCTGAACAAGACTAGAATAAAACCAGAAAAACAGTCTGAACAAGACTAGAATAAAACCAGATAAACAGTTGAACAAGACTAGAATAAACCAGATAAAGTGACAAGACTAGAATAAACCAGATAAACAGTCGAACAAACACAGAATAAAACCAGATAAACAGTCTGAACAAGACTAGAATAAAACCAGATAAACAGTCTGAACAAGACTAGAATAAAACCAGATAAACAGTCTGAACAAGAACTAGAATAAAACCAGATAAACAGTCTGAACAAGACAGAATAAAACCAGATAAACAGTCTGAACAAGACAGAATAAAACCAGATAAACAGTCTGAACAAGACTAGAATAAAACCAGATAAACAGTCTGAACAAGACACAGAATAAAACCAGATAAACAGTCTGAACAAGACTAGAATAAAACCAGATAAACAGTCTGAACAAGACTAGAATAAAACCAGATAAACAGTCTGAACAAGACTAGAATAAAACCAGATAAACAGTCTGAACAAGAATAAAACCAGATAAACAGTCTGAACAAGACTAGAATAAAACCAGATAAACAGTCTGAACAAGACTAGAATAAAACCAGATAAACAGTCTGAACAAGACTAGAATAAAACCAGATAAACAGTCTGAACAAGACTAGAATAAAACCAGATAAACAGTCTGAACAAGACTAGAATAAAACCAGATAAACAGTCTGAACAAGACAGAATAAAACCAGATAAACAGTCTGAACAAGACTAGAATAAAACCAGATAAACAGTCTGAACAAGACTAGAATAAAACCAGATAAACAGTCTGAACAAGACTAGAATAAAACCAGATAAACAGTCTGAACAAGACTAGAATGAACAAGACTAAAACCAGATAAACAGTCTGAACAAGACTAGAATAAAACCAGATAAACAGTCTGAACAAGACTAGAATAAAACCAGATAAACAGTCTGAACAAGACAGAATAAAACCAGATAAAACAGTCTGAACAAGACTAGAATAAACACAGATTAAACAGTCTGAACAAGCTCAGATACAGTATC
>CM076397.1:22442033-22479020 GCA_038363315.1 Mugilogobius chulae | reverse complement strand
CCAGATATAACAGTCTGAACAAGACTAGAATAAACCAGATAAACAGTCTGAACAAGACTAGAATAAAACCAGATAAACAGTCTGAACAAGACTAGAATAAAACCAGATAAACAGTCTGAACAAGACACAGAATAAAACCAGATAAACAGTCTGAACAAGACTAGAATAAAACCAGATAACAGTCTGAACAAGACTAGAATAAAACCAGATAAACAGTCTGAACAAGACTAGAATAAAACCAGATAAACAGTCTGAACAAGACTAGAATAAAACCAGATAAACAGTCTGAACAAGACTAGAATAAAACCAGATAAACAGTCTGAACAAGACTAGAATAAACCAGATAAACAGTCTGAACAAGACTAGAATAAAACCAGATAAACAGTCTGAACAAGACACAGAATAAAACCAGATAAACAGTCTGAACAAGACTAGAATAAAACCAGATAAACAGTCTGAACAAGACAGAATAAAACCAGATAAACAGTCTGAACAAGACTAGAATAAAACCAGATAAACAGTCTGAACAAGACTAGAATAAAACCAGATAAACAGTCTGAACAAGACTAGAATAAAACCAGATAAACAGTCTGAACAAGACTAGAATAAAACCAGATAAACAGTCTGAACAAGACACAGAATAAAACCAGATAAACAGTCTGAACAAGACTAGAATAAAACCAGATAAACAGTCTGAACAAGACAGAATAAAACCAGATAAACAGTCTGAACAAGACTAGAATAAAACCAGATAAACAGTCTGAACAAGACTAGAATAAACCAGATAAACAGTCTGAACAAGACTAGAATAAAACCAGATAAACAGTCTGAACAAGACACAGAATAAAACCAGATAAACAGTCTGAACAAGACTAGAATAAAACCAGATAAACAGTCTGAACAAGACTAGAATAAAACCAGATAAACAGTCTGAACAAGACTAGAATAAAACCAGATAAACAGTCTGAACAAGACTAGAATAAAACCAGATAAACAGTCTGAACAAGACTAGAATAAAACCAGATAAACAGTCTGAACAAGACTAGAATAAAACCAGATAAACAGTCTGAACAAGACTAGAATAAAACCAGATAAACAGTCTGAACAAGACTAGAATAAAACCAGATAAACAGTCTGAACAAGACTAGAATAAAACCAGATAAACAGTCTGAACAAGACTAGAATAAAACCAGATAAACAGTCTGAACAAGACAGAATAAAACCAGATAAACAGTCTGAACAAGACTAGAATAAAACCAGATAAACAGTCTGAACAAGACTAGAATAAAACCAGATAAACAGTCTGAACAAGACTAGAATAAAACCAGATAAACAGTCTGAACAAGACTAGAATAAAACCAGATAAACAGTCTGAACAAGACTAGAATAAAACCAGATAAACAGTCTGAACAAGACACAGAATAAAACCAGATAAACAGTCTGAACAAGACTAGAATAAAACCAGATAAACAGTCTGAACAAGACAGAATAAAACCAGATAAACAGTCTGAACAAGACTAGAATAAAACCAGATAAACAGTCTGAACAAGACTAGAATAAAACCAGATAAACAGTCTGAACAAGACTAGAATAAAACCAGATAAACAGTCTGAACAAGACTAGAATAAAACCAGATAAACAGTCTGAACAAGACTAGAATAAAACCAGATAAACAGTCTGAACAAGACACAGAATAAAACCAGATAAACAGTCTGAACAAGACACAGAATAAAACCAGATAAACAGTCTGAACAAGACTAGAATAAAACCAGATAAACAGTCTGAACAAGACTAGAATAAAACCAGATAAACAGTCTGAACAAGACTAGAATAAAACCAGATAAACAGTCTGAACAAGACTAGAATAAAACCAGATAAACAGTCTGAACAAGACTAGAATAAAACCAGATAAACAGTCTGAACAAGACACAGAATAAAACCAGATAAACAGTCTGAACAAGACTAGAATAAAACCAGATAAACAGTCTGAACAAGACTAGAATAAAACCAGATAAACAGTCTGAACAAGACTAGAATAAAACCAGATAAACAGTCTGAACAAGACTAGAATAAAACCAGATAAACAGTCTGAACAAGACACAGAATAAAACCAGATAAACAGTCTGAACAAGACTAGAATAAAACCAGATAAACAGTCTGAACAAGACTAGAATAAAACCAGATAAACAGTCTGAACAAGACTAGAATAAAACCAGATAAACAGTCTGAACAAGACTAGAATAAAACCAGATAAACAGTCTGAACAAGACTAGAATAAAACCAGATAAACAGTCTGAACAAGACTAGAATAAAACCAGATAAACAGTCTGAACAAGACAGAATAAAACCAGATAAACAGTCTGAACAAGACTAGAATAAAACCAGATAAACAGTCTGAACAAGACTAGAATAAAACCAGATAAACAGTCTGAACAAGACTAGAATAAAACCAGATAAACAGTCTGAACAAGACTAGAATAAAACCAGATAAACAGTCTGAACAAGACTAGAATAAAACCAGATAAACAGTCTGAACAAGACAGAATAAAACCAGATAAACAGTCTGAACAAGACACAGAATAAAACCAGATAAACAGTCTGAACAAGACTAGAATAAAACCAGATAAACAGTCTGAACAAGACTAGAATAAAACCAGATAAACAGTCTGAACAAGACACAGAATAAAACCAGATAAACAGTCTGAACAAGACTAGAATAAAACCAGATAAACAGTCTGAACAAGACTAGAATAAAACCAGATAAACAGTCTGAACAAGACTAGAATAAAACCAGATAAACAGTCTGAACAAGACTAGATAAAACCAGATAAAACAGTCTGAACAAGACTAAGAATAAAACCAGATAAACAGTCTGAACAAGACTTTGAAATAAAAACCAGATAAACAGTCTGAACAAGACTAGAATAAAACCAGATAAACAGTCTGAACAAGACTAGAATAAAACCAGATAAACAGTCTGAACAAGACTAGAATAAAACCAGATAAACAGTCTGAACAAGACTAGAATAAAACCAGATAAACAGTCTGAACAAGACTAGAATAAAACCAGATAAACAGTCTGAACAAGACACAGAATAAAACCAGATAAACAGTCTGAACAAGACACAGAATAAAACCAGATAAACAGTCTGAACAAGACCAGAATAAAACCAGATAAACAGTCTGAACAAGACTAGAATAAAACCAGATAAACAGTCTGAACAAGACTAGAATAAAACCAGATAAACAGTCTGAACAAGACTAGAATAAAACCAGATAAACAGTCTGAACAAGACTAGAATAAAACCAGATAAACAGTCTGAACAAGACACAGAATAAAACCAGATAAACAGTCTGAACAAGACTAGAATAAAACCAGATAAACAGTCTGAACAAGACTAGAATAAAACCAGATAAACAGTCCTGAACAAGACACAGAATAAAACCAGATAACAGTCTGAACAAGACTAGAATAAAACCAGATAAACAGTCTGAACAAGACTAGAATAAAACCAGATAAACAGTCTGAACAAGACTAGAATAAAACCAGATAAACAGTCTGAACAAGACTAGAATAAAACCAGATAAACAGTCTGAACAAGACTGGAATAAAACCAGATAAACAGTCTGAACAAGACAGAATAAAACCAGATAAACAGTCTGAACAAGACTAGAATAAAACCAGATAAACAGTCTGAACAAGACACAGAATAAACCAGATAAACAGTCTGAACAAGACTAGAATAAAACCAGATAAACAGTCTGAACAAGACTAGAATAAAACCAGATAAACAGTCTGAACAAGACACAGAATAAAACCAGATAAACAGTCTGAACAAGACTAGAATAAAACCAGATAAACAGTCTGAACAAGACTAGGAATAAAACCAGATAAACAGTCTGAACAAGACTAGAATAAAACCAGATAAACAGTCTGAACAAGACTAGAATAAAACCAGATAAACAGTCTGAACAAGACTAGAATAAAACCAGATAAACAGTCTGAACAAGACTAGAATAAAACCAGATAAACAGTCTGAACAAGACTAGAATAAAAACCAGATAAACAGTCTGAACAAGACTAGAATAAAACCAGATAAACAGTCTGAACAAGACTAGAATAAAACCAGATAAACAGTCTGAAAACTAAAAAAAAAAAAACAAACAAGACACAGAATAAAACCAGATAAACAGTCTGAACAAGACTAGAATAAAACCAGATAAACAGTCTGAACAAGACCAGAATAAAACCAGATAAACAGTCTGAACAAGACTAGAATAAAACCAGATAAACAGTCCTGAACAAGACCACAGAATAAAACCAGATAAACAGTCTGAACAAGACTAGAATAAAACCAGATAAAACAGTCTGAACAAGACTGGAATAAAAACCAGATAAACAGTCTGAACAAGACACGGAATAAAACATCCAGATAAACAGTCTGAACAAGACACAGAATAAAACCAGATAAACAGTCTGAACAAGACTAGAATAAAACCAGATAAACAGTCTGAACAAGACACAGAATAAAACCAGATAAACAGTCTGAACAAGACTAGAATAAAACCAGATAAACAGTCTGAACAAGACACAGAATAAAACCAGATAAACAGTCTGAACAAGACACAGAATAAAACCAGATAAACAGTCTGAACAAGACACAGAATAAAACCAGATAAACAGTCTGAACAAGACTAGAATAAAACCAGATAAACAGTCTGAACAAGACTAGAATAAAACCAGATAAACAGTCTGAACAAGACACAGAATAAAACCAGATAAACAGTCTGAACAAGACTAGAATAAAACCAGATAAACAGTCTGACAAAAGAAATGAGAATATAAAACATTTTAATAATTGGCAAAAAAACCAACAGATCTTGTTTAAAGTCAAAATGTGTCAAAACATAAATAATTAAAAACACAATATAAGATGAGCTCCTGTGTTTAGTGAAAGATCTGGAACAAAAACAGAAACAGGAAACATTAAAAATGAAATAAACATGATTTATAATGATCAAAACAAATTTGGGGGAAAAAAGAAAAGAGTTTTTTTAGATGCCATGGACATACACAAAACACAGCACATCGACCAAGACAAAAAACAGTAAACACAACATTCAGAACTCTGCTCCAGCCCCATGTAAAGTCACTACAAAAATCAGACAAAATGCTTATTATAAAAATGCACAGCAGCAGGAATAAAAGAGTTTTTGAGGCGTTCAGTAGAACACCGGGCATCACAATCGCCCACTAAAAGAGCTTTAAGTTCATCAAAAATACTCCGAAGAGGATGGTCCAGTTTGAAGTTTTGTCTTCATTCTTTTGTCCATGACAATGTCCACAGTCTAGAGCCAGACCCACTACAGCTCCAGCCTTTTTAATCAGCTTGTTCATTCGATTCTTGTCCCGCCCCAACACAGTACAGCATAAAACAACACACTGGCCACAATGCCCTGGTAATACACATTTAGGAGCCTCTTACTTACATCAAAAGATCGCAATTTTCTCAAAAAGAATAACCTAGATTGAGTTTTTTTAAAAACAGCATCACTGTTTTTCTTCCAGTTCAGCTTACTGTCCAGATGTACTCCCAGGTACTTATAGGAGTCGACTACTTCAATGGACTCCCCCTTAATGACAACTGGGGAGGGGACTTGTTTTTTCTTTCTGAAATCAATAACAAGTTCTTGTGTTTTCCCTACATTAAGCTGTAGAAAATGTGCATCACACCAGCTAACGAAAGAGTTGATCTCATTTCTGTAAGCAAGATCATTTCCCTGGGAGATCAGACCCACAAGAGCAGTGTCATCAGAACATTTTAAATCTGACACGAATCAAAGCTGTGCCTGTATTCGGCTGTGTACAAAGTAAATAAAAAGGGCGATAAGACAGTTGAGGAGCTAAAGACTTGGGCTGTTGCTGTACAGTTTCCTCCGCTGCAAATCTCACGTCAGGACCAGGACCAGGACCAGGACCAGGACCAGGACCAGGACCTGGACCTGGACCAGGACCAGGACCAGGACCATGACCAGGACCAGGACCAGGACCAGGACCAGGACAGCTCCGACACAAAACACACATTTACCAAGCTCACTGTTCATACTCGGTGCTGTCAATCATGTCTGTTCACACCCACTGGGCGTCTCTTCAAAGGCCTCCTGCATCTCCCACTTTTGCGAGTCTGTTTGAGGTTCAGTTGTGGGCGGAGTTAGTCTCTGAACGCCTGTTTAGCCGAACTTTAAGAAAACCATGAAAAGTCAAATCTGAGTTAAAAGACTTGAATTAAACATATGAATGTTAAAAGACTCATTTCAGATGTTTTCTCTGAATAAGTCCCAGTCTGACTCTGATCATGTGACGTGTTTAAGATTCTCCTGATTGATCTTCTCTACAGATAAAAACTGATTGAAGTAAATGTGTTTCTGTTTGAATCAAGAAAAGAGAAACTTGAAACATCCAGGTTAGTCACATGTTCTATGAGGTTATTCACTTTGACCTCAGAATAAGAAACATTTACAAGACCTTTTTACAGTGAGTCTGAAGCTTTGGTTTTGTTGAGTTTGTATTTGGACAAAGATTTAACCGTCGTGTGTAAATGTTCTGATTGTGTAACGAGGATTCTGTTTAATAATCAGAGAGAAAGAGAGAGAGAAGTGTGAGGAGAGAGAATCATCTGTAATGTGTTTCAAATCAGGTTTTACATCATTTACTGTCCTGGTTCAATCAAAACTCAGACTAAACATGAACCTACTGTGTAGAAGAAAAGAGAAGAAACAGTGTGAATGTTAAAAACTTAAACTAAATCTGAACCAAGAATAAAAGCAGCAGAGATAAAAGAGAAGAGACAGAGACAGTGTAAATGTTAAAAACTAAACCTAAAAGAAGAAAGGACCAGAGACAGAGAAGAGACGAGAAGAGAAGAGACAGTGAGTGAGTGTAAATGTTCCAGTGTCAGATGGTGGCTTGTTGGTTTTGGCTCGGCGCCACCTGCAGGATCACACATGAACTGTACAAACACACAGGAGAGCGCCCCCTACTGACTCACACGTGTTCTGTGTTTTATTAAAGAAATGGAAAATACAGAAGGATAATGTACCATCTGTTCTCTTTCCTTTCTCTCCTCCTCATCTTTCACCCCCCCTCTCTCTCTCTCTCCTCTCTTTCTCTCTCCTTCCTCTCTCTCTCCTCTCTCTCTTTCTTCTCCCTCTCTCTCTCTCCTCCTCATCTTTAACCCCCCCTCTCTCTCTCTCCTTCCTCTCTCTCTCCTCTCTTCTTCTCTCTCTCTCTCTCTCCCCCCCTCTCTCTCTCTCCTTCCTCTCTCTCCTCCTCATCTTTCACCCCCCCCTCTCTCTCTTCTCTCTCTCCCCTTTTTTACTCCTTCTCTCTCTTTCCTCTCTTCTTCTCTTCTACTCTTCCTTCTCTTCCTCTTCTCCTCTCTCTCTTTCCTCTCTCTCCTCTCTTCTCTTCTCCTCTCTTCTTCTTCTTCTCTCTCTTATTCCCCCTCTTCTCTCCTCCCTCCCTCTCTCTCTCTCTCTCCCCTCTCTCTCTCCCCCCTCTCTCTCTCTTTCTCTCTCTCTCTCTTTCTTTCTCTCTCTCTCCTCTCTTCTTCTCGTCTTCTCTCTCTCTCCTTCCCCCTCTTCCTCTCTTCTACTCTTCCTTCTTCTCTTCCTCTTCTCCCTCTCCCCCCCCTCTTCTTCTTCTTCTCCCTCTCTCTCTCTTTCTCTCTTTCCCCCTCTCTTCTCTCCCTCTTCTCTTCTTCTCTTCCCCCCCTCCCCCCTCTCTTCTCTTCCTCTCTTCTCTCTTCTCTCTCTTCTCTCCCTCTCTCTCTCTCTCTCTCCTCTCTCTCTCTTCCCTCTCCCCCTCTCTCCCTTCCTCCCCCTCTCTTCTCTCTCTTCTCTTCTCTCTCTCTCTCCCCCCCCTCCCCCCTCTCTTCTCTCTTTTCCTCCTCTCTTCTCTCTCTTCAGTTGTGTTTCAGGATGGACAGTGAGGAGACAGTGAGCGGTTCCTGGTTTGTTCTTCTCTTGTTCGCGGTTCAGCTCACTCTGGTAAAACTCTCACATTTTTAACTCTTTTTTTTTCCTTTTCTCTTGTTTTCACTTGTGTGTGTGATTATCATTAAGACTTTACTAATCACAGTTCATTCATGATTCCAGATCTCCCAGAACTCTGCTCCACTTTCTGCTCTTTTCAGCAGATTTTAAACTTTTCTTCACAAACTTGAATCATGTAGAAGGAGCTTTTATGTTTCATTTCAAATCACATAAACCTGTTGTTCTCACTTTCATCTGGAAATGTCTCGTCTCTTTCTCACTTTTCTGATTCAAACAGACCGAGGGCCACGTTTGGACCCTGGGCCACAGTTTTGTCATGATGATGCATTAGCCACGCCCCCTTTTTAATCCATGACCTGGTGGAGAAGACTCGTGTTTATTCAGTTTGAACCAGTGTCTTCGCTCTGCTGTCAACGTGTTTGTGTGTTCTTGTTGTTTGCATGTTCTTCTTGTGTCCTCTGCGTGTCCTTAACGTGTCCTTAACGTGTCCTGAACGTGTCCTTAACGTGTCCTGAACGTGTCCTGAACATGTCCTCTGTCCTTCAGGTGGGCCCGTCTCCTCCCTCACATGTCCTTACCGTGTTCTCTAGTGTTTTCTGTGTCTTCTCTGCCTGTTATTCTCATGTCTTTATCGTGTCCTCTGCGTATCCTTACTGTGTCCTAAGCGTGTCCCCTGTGTGTCCCCCAGGTGGGCCCGTCCCCTCCCTCCTCCCCCGGGACGACCCGTGGCAGGTTTACAGTTCTGCTCAGGATCCTGAAGGTCGATGTGTTTGTACCGTCGTCGCTCCTCAACCCAACATGTGTAACCGGGACGCTCGGTCCAGACAACTGCGCCTCCTACTGGACAAGGTAAGAACTACACCTCCTACTACACCTCCTACTGGACAAAGTGAGTATTACAACTACACCTCCTACTGGATATGGTCAGTACTACACCTCCTACTGCGCCTCCTGCTGGATAAATATGTTTTGTCTGTGATCTGTGTGAAACAAATGTGCCTCTAGAGTCGACACAAACACACTCTTTCCCCCTCTGCTGGTGAATCTGTGGAACTGCATCATGTATTTGACTAGGCCAGGGCTGTTCCATTATATCTTACAGACGATATTTCACTGGACTATGATCTGTGGGTCGAACAACAAAACTGCCCCAAGAATGTCCATCCTTCCATTTGCTCCCGCTTTATCCTTTGTGGCTATACCTGCTTGTCAAAGCCTGATCCCGTCAGATCTCAGAAGCTAAGCAAGAAAGGGCCTGGTTAGTACTTGGATGGGAGACCGTTAGAACACCAGGTGCCACAGTGGGACGACAGGAGTAGATTGTTGTTGTGTCCTTGGGCAAGACACTTAACCCACACTGCCTCAGTGTCTGCGTACACTGGGTGAGTGGATGCTAGATTGTAAAGCGCTTTGAGTGCCTGGAAAGGTAGAAAAGCGCTATATAAATAGACCATTTACCATTTACCTTAGTCAGGTCGTGGGGGCAGCAGTCTGAGCAGGATGCCCAGACTTCCCTGTCCACACACACCTCCTCCAGCTCTTCCCTGTCCACACACACCTCCTCCAGCTCTTCTCTGTCCACACACACCTCCTCCAGCTCTTCTCTGTCCACACACACCTCCTCCAGCTCTTCTCTGTCCACACACACCTCCTCCAGCTCTTCTCTGTCCACACACACCTCCTCCAGCTCTTCTCTTGTATCTGTGATCTTGTCCTTTCGGTCGTTACCCAAAGCTCATGACCATAGGTGAGGGTTGAACGTAGATTGACGGTAAATCAAGAGCTTTGCCTTTCGACTCAGCTCCTTCTTCAGCACAACGGTTCGATACAGTGACTGCATCACTGCTGACGCTGCACCAATCCGCCTCAATCTCACGTTCCATCCTTCCCTCACTGTGAACAAGACCCCGAGATACTTGAACTCCTCCACTTGAGGCAAGGACTCTCCACCCACCTGGAGAGGGCAAGGCACCTTTTTCCGGTCGAGAACCATGGCCTCGGATTTAGAGGAGCTGATCTTCATCCCAGCTGCTTCACACTCGGCTCAAACCGTCCCAGTGCATGTTGCAGGTCCTGGTTTGATGAAGCATCAGAACAACATCATCTGCAAACAGCAGAGATGAAATCCTGTGGTCACCAAACCGGACAACCTCCAGACCCTGACTGCACCTAGAAACTCTGCCCATAAAAATAATGAACAGAACCGGTGACAAAGAGCAGCCCTGGGGGAGTCCAACATGCACTGGGAACAGGTCTGACTTACACAGCTCCTGCTCCGGTCGTACAGAGACCGAACCGCCCTGAGCAAAGGGCCCTGGACCCCAGACTCTCGGAGCACTCCCCACAGGGCACCACGAGGGACACGGTCGAACGCCTTCTCCAAATCCACAAAACACATGTGACTGAGGCAAACTCCCATGAACCCTCGAGCACCTGATGGAGAGTGTAGAGCTGGTCCACTGTTCCACGGCCAGGACGAAAACCACACTGCTCCTCTTGAATCTGAGGTTCGACTATCGGTCGAAGTCTCCTCTCCAGTACCTGGAGTAGACCTTACCGGGGAGGCTGAGGAGTGTGATCCCTCTGTAATTGGAACACACCCTCCGGTCCCCCTTCTTAAACAAGAACTTATGTTTAGTAAATTGAAAATAAGTCTAAATTGCTCTGTTCTAAACAAGATAAAACTAGAACATGAGTAAATCAGAAGAACAGATAAAGGACGAGGCTAAACCTACAGTTAATCCAACTCTATGACTCTGGTCTATATTTATGTACTTCAGAGGTGAACCACAGTTTGTAACAGAGCATTTGTGAACCAGGACAAACAGTTGTGTGTTTGTATATTCTGTGTTCCAGGTGTGTGTGTGTAACAGTTGTGTGTGTGTTCCAGTTGTGTGTTTGTAACAGTTGTGTGTATATTGTGTGTGTCCAGGTCCAGAACTTGTCCTCGTCCATCTCGGCGCTGAGCCTCAGGACTCACTCTGAGCTGCAGTTTGTGGAACAAATGGAAACTCAACTAAAGACGGTCGAGTCCAGATTCAACCAGGTCCAAGAGGGACACGAGACCAGCACGGCCCGACAGTACAAGGTAAACCAGGTCTAAACCAGGTCTGAACCAGGTCTGAACCAGGTCTGAACCAGGTCTAAACCAGGTCTGAACCAGGTCTAAACCAGGTCTGAACCAGGTCTAAACCAGGTCTGAACAGTGACAGTCCTTCTGCTCTCATCGCTCCCACTGATACGAGGAGATTCTTTACTTTATGATGCAGCTCAATAGACTTTTGCGTGTGGCCCTGATATGAACAGAAAAGCTGTGTCATGTGACATAAGACTTCAAGTTTAGACCAAAATCACTACTAATGTGTTCAAAGTCTTACTTAAGCTGTATCTCTGCTGCCCCAATGCCTCACGTCTGTTTGCGGCAGATTCATTCACAAAGTTAGTTCACCTTTTTTTGCACTTTGTTCTTGACCTATCTACATACCAATCAGAGAGCAGTGTCCTCTAACCCTGGAGCTGGAGCAGACTTGTTTACCTGCTGTTTCCCTGTTGTTTACTTGTTGTTGTTTACATGTTTACCTGTTCTTAGTGGATGCGTGAGAAGATGGCAGAGCTCCGACCCCTGATCCCAGTCCTGGAGTCGTATCGAGCCGACGCTGCTCTGGTCAAACGATTTAAAGAAGAAGCTCTGAACGTGTCTGAGGAACTGTCCAACCTCCAGGATCATGTCCAGGACCTGGGGGACGTCCACGAGAGACTCACCGACCTGGAACTGAGACTCAAGAACTGCATGAACCGTTTAGGTAAGAGACACCAGGGGACAGAGACATGAGGGGGGACAGAGGGGACGTCCACGAGAGACTGACGGACCTGGAACTGAGACTGAAGAACTGCATGAACCGTTTAGGTAAGAGACATGAGGGACAGAGACATGAGGGGACAGAGGGACCTGGGGGACGTCCACGAGAGACTGACCGACCTGGAACTACGTCTGAAGAACTGTATGAACCGTTTAGGTAAGAGACACGAGGGACCTGGGGGACGTCCACGAGAGACTGACGGACCTGGAACTGAGACTGAAGAACTGCATGAACCGTTTAGGTAAGAGACACGAGGGACAGAGACACGAGGGGGGACAGAGGGGACGTCCACGAGAGACTGACCGACCTGGAACTGAGACTCAAGAACTGTATGAACCGTTTAGGTAAGAGACACCAGGGACAGAGACATGACGGGGGACAGAGGGACCTGGGGGACGTCCACGAGAGACTCACCGACCTGGAACTACGATTAAAGAACTGCATGAACCGTTTAGGTAAGAGACATGAGGGACAGAGACATGAGGGGGGACAGACAGAGGGACCTGGGGGACGTCCACGAGAGACTCACCGACCTGGAACTACGTCTGAAGAACTGTATGAACCGTTAAGGTAAGAGACACCAGGGGACAGAGTGAACAGTCGTGGAAAACCTGGAAAAGTTGGTTATTTTTAGAATCTTTCCTTGCTATGAAATTTCTCTTGTTCTAAAACAGTTTTGGAAAAAAAATTCCCATTGTGGGCTAAAATTTCTAGATGTTTTAAATTCCAGATTCTAATGTTTAAAATATTTTAACCATTTAAGCGCCGGGACATTTCAGACTTCACAAACTTGAAAAACACCAAACACAACTCTGTACCAGCGCTTTTATAAAATATTACAGACAAGTATTAGTTTTGATTCTCCATGGGAAAGTTTGAAGACTAGTGAGCTATAGGTCTGAGTTCGAGCTGCCAGCGGCGTTAAAGGCCCTTCATTCTGACACTGTGTTTATGTTTGTTTATTGTGTGTATGTTTATGTTTGTGTGTTTCAGCGTGTGGGAAGCTCACAGGCATCTCAGACCCGGTCACCATTAAGACCTCAGGCTCCAGGTTTGGATCGTGGATGACGGACCCTCTGGCGCCCCCTGGAGACACACGGGTCAGTGCAGCTCCTCTTCAGATCATCAGAATAAACGTGTGAATGTGGAATGGATCGTTCGTACGGATCAGACTGTAAAATGTGAAATGATAGTTTAATAAGAGAAGGGTCATTTTTGATCTTTGTGGAGCCAGGACACCGAGGTTTTTATTTCAGCCAATGGGAACCTTTTAAATAAACAAATAAAGTGTAACGCGATAAGAGTCTTAGATCTGCTACATGCATGGACCAGAGAGAGAGAGAGAGGGAGGGGGAGAGAGAGAAGAGAAAGAGAGAGAGAGAAAGAGAGGAAAGAGAGAGAGAGAAGAGAGAGAGAGAGAGGGGGAGAGAGAAGAGAAAGAGAGAGGAAGAGAGAGAGAGAGAGAGAGAAAGAGAGAAAAGAGAAGAGAGAGAAGAGAATGAGAGAGAGAGGTGGAGAGAAAGAGAGAGAGGGAAAGAGAGAGAGAGAAAAACACACGTTTAATTAATATAAAACTTAACATTTTAGGTTCAACTGCCTTATATTTTTTACAGTGTGGACTTTAACACTTTCACTTTCACTCTCAGGTCTGGTACATGGACTTTAACACTTTCACTTTCACTCTCAGGTCTGGTACATGGACTTTAACACTTTTACTTTCACTCTCAGGTCTGGTACATGGACTTTAACACTTTCACTTTCACTCTCAGGTCTGGTACATGGACTTTAACACTTTCACTTTCACTTTCAGGTGTGGTACATGGACGGGTACCACAATAACCGCTTCGTGCGAGAGTACCCGAGCCTGTGGGACTTCATGAGCTCGGAGAACTTCACGTCCCACCGTCTGCCTCACCCCTGGTCCGGGACGGGGCAGGTCGTCTACAACGGGTCGCTCTTCTTCAACAAGTTCCAGTCGCACACGATTATCAAGTTTGACCTGAAGAGTGGAGTCATCAGTCGCTCCAGGCAGCTCGACTTCGCAGGTGAGAGACCGAGACTGGGACCAGGACCAGGACTATGACCGGGACCAGGACCAGGACTGAGACCGGGACCAGGACCAGGACTGAGACCAAGATTGAGACAAGGACTGAGACTGAAACTGAGACACAGAGAGAGGTTTAGACTGAAGAGTGGAGTCATCAGTCGCTCCAGGCAGCTCGACTTCGCAGGTGAGAGACCGAGTCCAAGACTGGGACCAAGACCAGGACCAGGACTGAGACAAGGACTGAGACAAAGACAGAGACTGAGAGCGAGATTTAGACTGAGGAGCGGAGTCATCAGCCGCTCCAGGCAGCTGGACTTTGCAGGTGAGAGACTGACACTGGGGCTGGGACAGAGACCGAGACCGGGACCGGGACTGAGATCGAGACAGAGACCGAGACTGGGACCGGGACAGAGACCGAGACAGAGACCGAGACTGGGACCGGGACAGAGACCGAGACAGAGACCGAGACTGGGACCGGGACTGGGATCGAGACAGAGACCGAGAGATAGGTTTAAACTGAAGAAATCGGCTGTTCCAAAAAAGGCACACAAACATGTGACAAAAAAGCAGAAGTGGGAAGTCTTTGGCCTCAAGTCCAAGTCAAGTCCAAGTCAAGTCCAAGTCTCTACCTTTAGTTTCAGGTCTTTTCAAGTCTTTCAATCAAACGACCAAATATTTCTTGTATTTCTACAATTTCAAACATTTTTTCATAAATGATCAAAACAGTGACTCAGGTCCACAGCTCTGCAACAAAGAAAAAACAACCAAACTCTGACTCTTTCCTGCTGCACACTGGTTCTTTTGTTACAAACACTGTGAGTGACGACAAACGTTTGAGTTTTTAATGTTTACTTCATAAATGTGAGTAAAGTCAAGAGCAGGATTAAGTTGAGTCAGTTCGGTAAAGTTTAGAGATTTGAGAAGAACACAGTTGCCCTAGAAACGACCTGTGTGTGACCCTCTGCGGCGCCCCCTTGTGTTCCAGGCTACAACAACATGTACCACTACTCGTGGGGGGGGCACTCGGACATCGACCTGATGGCAGATGAAGGAGGACTGTGGGCCGTTTACGCTACGCACCAGAACGCCGGGAACATCGTCATCAGCCTGTTAGACTCCGACTCTCTGGCAATCACACGCAGCTGGGTGACCAACCACCCCAAACGCAGCGCCGGGGAGTCGTTCATGATCTGTGGGACTTTGTATGTGACCAACGGGTACTCAGGAGGCACCAAGGTAAGAGAAACATCCAAAAAACACACCCAAAACACTCCAGAACACTCCAGAACCAGCCCAAACGCAGCGCCGGGGAGTCGTTTATGATCTGTGGGACTTTGTACGTCACCAACGGTTACTCAGGAGGCACCAAGGTAAGAAACACCCCCAGAACCAGCCCAAAAACACTCTAAAACCAGCCCAAACGCAGCGCCGGGGAGTCGTTCATGATCTGTGGGACACTCTACGTGACCAACGGGTACTCAGGAGGCACCAAGGTAAGAGAAACATCCAAAAAACACACCCAAAACACTCCAGAACCAGCCCTAAACCAGCCCAAACGCAGCGCCGGAGAGTCGTTTATGATCTGTGGGACGCTTTATGTGACCAACGGGTACTCAGGAGGAACTAAGGTAAGAGACACACCAAGAACCAGCCCAAAAACACCACCAAAACACTCCGAAAACATCACCAAAACATTACAAAACACCTCCAAAACCAGCCCAAGCGCAGCGCCGGAGAGTCGTTTATAATCTGTGGGACGCTCTACGTGAGCAACGGTTATTCAGGAGGCACCAAGGTAAGAGAAACACCCCAAAAACACATTCAGAACAACACAAAACCACACCAAAAACATCACAAAACCACACCAAAACACTCCAGAACCAGCCCAAACGCAGCGCCGGAGAGTCTTTTATGATCTGTGGGACGCTCTACGTGACCAACGGGTACTCAGGAGGCACCAAGGTAAGAAACACTCCCCCAAAACACCACCAGAACACTCTAAAACCAGCCCAGAGTCGTTCTGTGGGACTTTGTATGTGACCAACGGTTATTCAGGGGGGACCAAGGTAAGAAACACCCAAGAACCAGCCCAAAAACACCACAAAACACCTGAAAAACATTCCAAAACCAGCCCAAACGCAGCGCCGGAGTGTCGTTTATGAACTGTGGGACTTTATATGTCACCAACAGGTACTCAGGAGGAACCAAGGTAAGAGAAACATCCAGAACCAGCCCCAAAAACATCACAAATACTCGAGAAAACCACTCCAAACGCGGTGCCGGCAAGTCCTTCTTGATCTGACTCTGGAGAGACTTGAACAAAAACATTTCACACTTGATTCTGTGTATTTTTAAAGTTCCAAAAACGCTGATGGAAATGTTACATTTAGTTTGAGGTTCTCAGTGGTGATTGGGAACAAAGCTAAGGCTCTTCAAGGCTCTTCTTACAAACAAGTTTAAAAAGTCTTTATTAATCTGGGCTAGAGCCACATTTGAAAGTACCTTTTGGTATGGCAGACAAATGTATTTTTAAAGTGGATTGTTGACGTTAACAGTTATGTTTCAGCCTCATTTGAACTGCCTGTCTCTAGAAAATAACCTCATGATGTTGTTTGTTTAGATGAGAGTTTTACAAAAGGTTTTCAGTTCAAGAGCAAAACTCGTTCTTTAGATTGTTGAGTCACTAAACCCTCTCCTCCTCTGACTCCTCCCCCTCTCCTCTGACTCCTCCCCCTCTGTCTCCTCCCCCTGCCCCCTGTCCCCGCCCCCTCAGGTGTACTACGCCTTCTCCACGAACTCTTCGACGTACGAGTACATCGACATTCCTCTGGTCAACAAATACAGCCACTTATCCATGTTGGACTATAATCCTCGAGAGAGAGCACTGTACGGCTGGAACAACGGACACCAGGTACTGAACCGGGACTGGACCAGGTCTGAACCGGGACTGAGACAGGTCTGAGACAAGACAGAGCACTGTACGAGGTCTAAAACAGGTCTGAACCAGGTCTGAGACAAGAGAGAGCTGTACGGCTGGAACAACGGCCACCAGGTACTGAACCGGGACTGAACCGGGACTGAACCAGGTCTGAACCGGGACTGAGTCAGGTCTGAGACAAGACAGAGCACTGTACGAGGTCTAAAACAGGTCTGAACCAGGTCTGAGACAAGAGAGAGCTGTACGGCTGGAACAACGGCCACCAGGTACTGAACCGGGACTAGACTAGGTTTGAACCAGGTACTGAACCGGGACTAAGACAGGTCTGAGACAAGACAGAGCACTGTACGAGGTCTAAAACAGGTCTGAACCAGGTCTGAGACAAGAGAGAGCGCTGTACGGCTGGAACAACGAAGAACAGGTACTGAACCGGGACTAGACTAGGTTTGAACCAGGTCTGAGACAAGTTTAGAACAGGACCAGGTCAAGAACAGGACCAGGACTAGGTCTAAACCAGGTCTAAACCCGATTCTAACTGGTCTTGTTTGTGTTTCAGGTTCTGTACAATGTGACGCTGTATCACATCATCCAGTAGAGGGCGACGCACTCAACCTGTGACTACTACTGTTTCTACAGAAGAAGATCTGGACCTGACCTGGACTAAACCTGGACTAAACCTGGTCTAAACCTGGACTAAACCTGGACTAAACCTGGTCTAAACCTAGACTAAACCTGGACTAAACCTGGACTAAACCTGGTCTAAACCTGGACTAAACCTGGATCTGACCTGGACTAAACCTGGACTAAACCTGGATCTGACCTGGACTAAACCTGGACTAAACCTGGATCTGACCTGGACTAAACCTGGACTAAACCTGGATCTGACCTGGACTAAACCTGGACTAAACCTGGATCTGACCTAGGGATGTCACGATATCAAATTTTAGAATCACGATTATAGCAAAAGGAAAAATCACGATTTTGCGATTATTCACGATTATCGGCATAAAGAAAAAAAATGTATATAGGCCTATATATTTTTAAATCTAAATTATTGGTATTTGATTTGCTGACAGTGATACACTGATTGTATTACATAAATAGCCTAGAATCAAAATAATAAATGCAATTATTTTAAATAATTATCCTTTGAAAAAAATAATTTAATGTTTTAAACAGAAAATTTATCAAGCTTTTTTTCACATCATTTTCCCTTTAATGATTGCTTTAATATTCTCATTATACTTAGGCCTATAAGGAGAGCCATTACTAACTAATAATATATTATGTGTGATCTGTCACGTGACTCATGAAGCTGACGTCATCCACATGTTTTGTTTTCCCAGCGTCGTCATGACGTCTGCAGCGTCTCTGCTTTAGTTTCACTTTCAGGTCAGAGTTTATGTCAAATGAAGCATAAATACTGTTTATTTTTGTCGTGAGCTGTGTGACTCTCTCTGGAGCGCTTCGTTTAAAGGATTTACGTTGTTTCTTTACCTTTACTTGGACGAACAGCGAGGGACGATCGTATCGAAGATGCTGGATCATGTTGGATGTGTTAGAGCTTTTAACTGCAGCTTTTCAATGACACGTTTTGCATATTATAATAATATAATAATAATACATTTTATTTATATAGCGCTTTTCTAGACACTCAAAGACGCTTTACAAACAAAGGCAGTTAAACAAAGATACAATACATAAAAACAGTTGGTAATTACAACATTAATCAATCATTAAAAAACGATTTAAACAGATGGGTCTTGACATTTTTTCTAAAAGTGTTGAGGTTGGTGCAGTCTCTGTCCCAGAGGGTGGGGCAGCGATGGAGAAGGCTCTGTCACCTCAGGTTTGGAGCTTGGTCCACAAAACAGCCTCAGGACCATTTCCATGATGTGGTTGTCTCGGTCAGGGCCTTAGCTGGAGGAGCAGGTGCAGTTGAACAGTTGACACAGGTCCAAGTGGATCAGATGAAACTTCTGTTGCTTCAGTCGGTGATAAGGCCATCCCCTCAAAATATTTCTCTGGAAAATATTCTGCTGCAGCAGATGTAAAAGTTCTGTAGCATTTAAATATTGGACACTCTTCAGCCCTGGTCATCTTAAAAACATCCTCCGACTTGATTATTTGGATGGATACAACTCCTGCAGCGCTAACTTCAGCAGCCTTTCAATTTAGCGGTGAGTTGACGACACACACTGTTTGTTCTCCGCCTCACTTTGCCCGAGCACGGCAGTCACATCACAGAAGACGTAAGACATGTTTGCGGTTTACCGTGAGTTGTAAAAATGCTACGAATAACCTACCGTGGGGGAAATATTCGCGATTATTGAAAAACCGGTTAATCTTGACATCCCTAATCTGACCTGGACTAAACCTGGACTAAACCTGGTCTAAACCTGGTCTAAACCTGGACTAAACCTGGACTAAACCTGGACTAAACCTGGACTAAACCTGGTCTAAACCTGGTCTAAACCTGGTCTAAACCTGGACTAAACCTGGACTAAACCTGGACTAAACCTGGACTAAACCTGGACTAAACCTGGTCTAAACCTGGACTAAACCTGGACCTAACCTGGACTAAACCTGGACCTAACCTGGTCTAAACCTGGACTAAACCTGGACTAAACCTGGACTAAACCTGGACTAAACCTGGACTAAACCTGGTCTAAACCTGGACTAAACCTGGACTAAACCTGGACTAAACCTGGACTAAACCTGGACTAAACCTGGACTAAACCTGGTCTAAACCTGGACTAAACCTGGTCTAAACCTGGACTAAACCTGGACCTAACCTGGACTAAACCTGGACCTAACCTGGTCTAAACCTGGACTAAACCTGGACTAAACCTGGACTAAACCTGGACTAAACCTGGACTAAACCTGGTCTAAACCTGGACTAAACCTGGACTAAACCTGGACTAAACCTGGACTAAACCTGGACTAAACCTGGACTAAACCTGGTCTAAACCTGGACTAAACCTGGACCTGACCTGGACTAAACCTGGACCAAACCTGGACCAAACCTGGACTAAACCTGGACCTAACCTGGACTAAACCTGGACTAAACTCTGAGACAATCAGACTGTTTGTGACTGTTTTTACAGAATCTCGTTTGAAGCACAAAAACACGTCTGTATTTTTACACAAAACTCACACAAACACGATTAAAACATGAAACAAACACGATATAAACACGAGACAAACACATTTTAAACACGAGACAAACACGGCCCAGTCCAAACCCGACACGGTTCAGACGTTTAGACACGTTATAGAGACACAGTTTTGTCTGATTCTTTGTTTGTTATTCTGAGAGTTTTTAGATTTATTACAATGAAAACACCGTCAAACAGACGACAGACCAACCTTCTAGAACACTCCAGGATACTCCAGGAGCTTCTAGAACACTCCAGGATACTCCAGGAGCTTCTAGAACCCTGCAGGAGCTTTTAGAACCCTGCAGGAGCTTCTAGAACCCTGCAGAAGCTTCTAGAACCCTGCAGGAGCGTCTAGAACCCTGCAGGAGCGCCTAGAACCCTGCAGGAGCTTCTAGAACCCTGCAGGAGCTTCTAGAACCCGCAGGAGCTTCTAGAACTCTGCAGAAGCTTCTAGAACTCTGCAGGAGCTTCTAGATCCCTGCAGGAGCGTCTAGAACCCTTCAGAAGCTTCTAGAACTCTGCAGGAGCTTCTAGAACCCTGCAGGAGCGTCTAGAACTCTGCAGAAGCTTCTAGAACTCTGCAGGAGCTTCTAGATCCCCGCTGGAGCTTCTAGAACTCTGCAGAAGCTTCTAGAACTCTGCAGGAGCTTCTAGATCCCCGCTGGAGCTTCTAGAACTCTGCAGGAGCTTCTAGAACCCTTCAGAAGCTTCTAGATCCCTGCAGAAGCTTCTAGAACTCTGCAGGAGCTTCTAGAACTCTGCAGGAGCTTCTAGAACCCCGCAGAAGCTTCTAGAACTCTGCAGGAGCTTCTAGAACCCTGCAGGAGCTTCTAGAACTCTGCAGGAGCTTCTAGATCCTGCAGGAGCTTCTAGAACTCTGCAGGAGCTTTTAGAACTCTGCAGGAGCTTCTAGAACCCTGCAGGAGCTTTTAGAACTCTGCAGGAGCTTCTAGAACCCTGCAGGAGCTTCTAGAACCCTGCAGGAGCTTCTAGAACCCTTCAGAAGCTTCTAGAACTCTGCAGAAGCGTCTAGAACCCTGCAGAAGCTTCTAGAACCCTGCAGAAGCTTCTAGAACTCTGCAGAAGCGTCTAGAACCCTTCAGAAGCGTCTAGAACCCTTCAGAAGCTTCTAGAATCCTGCAGAAGTGTCTAGAACCCTGCAGAAGTGTCTAGAACCCTGCAGAAGCTTCTAGAACCCTTCAGAAGCGTCTAGAACCCTGCAGAAGTGTCTGAAACATCCGCCGCACCTCAGTGTCTTGTGTACAGACAGATGCTGCCTTCAGACGCTGGAGAAACAACACAAACGTGTGTTTTATGAGAGATACACAGAACATGTGTGAGACGTTCTGATCTGTCTCACACATGTTCTGACGTGTGGTTCCTTCTCGCTGACAGAGTCTTACGGGCTTATCCCACTACATGCATCTCCGCTCCGTTCCGACTGCCGGATCAACTGCGCAGCTGTTTTAATGAATGAAGACCGTTCCACATCCTCCGTGTGCGCTGCGCAGGGCTCCGCCTCAGCTCCGTCTCTCCGTCGCCGTACGACCAAAATACGGATCAAGGCTATTTTCTTCTCTGATCGAGTCCGTCAAAGTCAATCTCCGCCAATCAAAACGCACCAAACAGGAAAAAGAAAATGAACTATGTCCGGAATAACAAAGTAAAATCACTCCGCACGTACTTTGTATTGATCAGATAACGAAAAGTTCGTAGTTTAACATAAAGTTTCTTTGATATTTGGACTCAACAGACTGTTACTACAGACCATGTCACTGATAAACAGGACGACGTTATTGAGTTTGTGCTCGTAACAGTTTAAAGCGGGGCCGGCTATAGCCATAGACAAGGGTGGGCAGTGCCCACCCAGACGGATGCTCTGCCCATCCAATCGCCCTCTGCCGCCGAGATGCAACGCATATCAGATTGGGCAGCAACAAACCGGTCTGTCCGCCGTTCAGGCTCGTGAGTGTCAACACAACAAGCATGGCACTGTTCAACTGCAGTCCACACTTTTATGATATATATTTTTACTTTCTCACACTGCTGGTGTAAATATGACTGTCAGTCCTCATTCGTGTCATTCATAAGAGCGCTGATCTGGGCTTATGTCGAGGCGGTGCGTCATTACGCATGGTTGAAAGACCGATTTGGGTTAAACAAACGCCACAGGAATCGTCCTCTTTACACGCAGACACACAGAGGACAGAGGAGAGTGTGTAGGTGTGTGTTGGTTTACCGTGTGTATGTAGCTCCCCGCACTGAAGTCCAGACCTGGTTCTCACGCTGTCCCGATGGGCTCCTCGCGTTGGCTCTTCATGTCCGCATTATTCCGTGAATCAAATCGTAAAACTTTCCAAGTGCGGGAACGTGGCGGAGAAACAAAGGCCAGCAAAGTATCCAAAGCAGCGCGTTCATTTATTTCTTCGTGTTCGCCTCACTTGAGTCCGTGCGTGCTCACGATCCTCGTGCGTGCGGTAAGCGTTGCGCTTTTTAGTTCGTTTGGAACTTCTGTAGAGACGCTACCGGTGCCGTCCGTGACTTAAAGCAAAACACCCGCTTCCCCAAACTCATAATCCACGGCTCAGTTTTTACGCGCAGAGGCTGGAATCGGTGCACAAGCCCGGCGAGCTGCGGATGGTTCAATGTGGCCCGGCCAGGTCCTGACCCGCCCCCTGGAGCAGCGCGTACTGTGGGAAACTCATGTGTCAAACTATTTTCACTCAGTCACGTCACGCCAATAGACACATGCCACTGGAATGAGGAATGTAAATCTTAATTGATTATTTATTTGTTATTATAACTTAGACTGCATTTAAAACTGCTAACTACATAAAATTGAGAAAGCATTAATAATGTAAGTGAAAACCTATTCTTGTATCTGCAGATGAGAAATGGTCATAATCATGATAATAATAATAAAGTACTTTTCCTACAAATGCAACCCATAAACTTTCCAGCAATAAAATACATTTAATGCAACTATAAAAATGTAAAACTATTAAAGTACATAGAAACAGTGCAAAATCTTTAAGATAAAAATCCAAACAATTTCATTCATAGGCACATTTAAAAAGGACAATCTTAAGCCTTGATTTAAACATTTACTGTGCATTTTAGAGTTTTTCTCAACTGCTTTGACACACTTTTTGAAACTTTGGTTTGATCATTTGATTCCAACATTTATCTCTTGCTGAGGTGGTCTCATCATTTGTTTATCTCTCCTTCACAAACTCACATGTTCAGTGAGTTTAGTTGGTTTCTCCAACACTACAGACCTGTTCACAGGTGGTAAAGGACTTTAGCCATAACACTGTTTGTTTTTAACTCACATCAAGACATTGAGACAATGGTGTGATAAGAAAACAGGCTGCAGAATGTATCAAATATAAACTATATTTCCAGTGTGATGTTTGTTTAATGGTTTGTCAGTCACACAGGTGCACTACAAACTGTAAATAGTTGGATAAAATACCATCACAAATCAGAAAGTAATCCTAAATGTAAGTCATGTTTGTTGTTTTCTTTGTACAGTTGCCTGAATTTACTGTAGATAAAAAGCACAACTTATCCAGAATCATATTCACAGCTTCTGAGCTGTAAAGTCATATGAAGGAGAAAACACATGAAAACAGCTGAAGAATGTGTAAGGGGTTTTGATTGTAAAACGAAATTTACCTTGAGACAAAATTTAGTTTGGGAAACTGAAGCTCTGTTTAGTTTTCCTTGTGAGTTGTTTTGTAAATTGACTTTTAGAATGGCAAACTGTATCAAAGCCATTGAAAAAACTGTAGTGTAAGTGCACAGTCTAAGCAAATAAACCCCACATCCAATTTACCTTTAACATTTGTGTAAAAGAATAGTTTGTAATACCTACTGTTGTGCTGTTTGATTGATACAAGTGACTTTTTCCACAAAAAAGTGGGACCGTGTTAATTTTATATTTGCCCACTCAAAATTTCTGCTTGCCCACCCAAAGTCAGTGGGCTAGAACCGGCCCTGGTTTAAAGCCTCTTTACCCTCCGCGGAGGAAGAAAACACGTCCTTCTGTTGTGATCACGTGAAACACAAGAGTCTGTGCTCCTGATGTAGTTATTTGATGTTCAACGAGGACTTTTATTTCACAAACTCGTGTTTTTGGCGCATGCTCTTCTTGAGCTCCTCGGGGCAACGCAGCCCAGCGGAGCGGACTGGAGCGGAGACAGTGGGCGAGGGGTCTGCGGCAACTTTCGGAGGCGGACCGGGGCGGAGCGGAGCGGAGCGCAGATGCATGTAGTGGGATCCCCGCGTTACCCCAGAGTCCAGAGAGCTGGGAGGGTTTAGAAGAACGACACTGGTCATTATGGTAAAGTAAAAGAGGAAAAAATCACAACATTATTTTATTAAAAAACAAGGGGAGAAATGATAAATGACATAAATGTGAAACGCCGAGTGTCACGTGTGAGTTTAATAAACTACTGTGGCCCTGAAGGACAAAAACACACAAATACAAACATGAGTTCAGTAAGACGTTGTCCTCTGACTTCTGTTTGTGACGCAGGAAAGATGAACCATTAAATCAGGAATATTCTTTTCCCGAGGGTCAGATTTGTCAGAGAGACTGGTCTCTGTGGCCAAGGTTTGTATGAAACATCCATCTGTCTCATGTTAGTCTCTCCTGCTATAAACCAGCCCTGAACCAGAACTAAACCAAGACCAGAACTTAGTCTGAACCAGCCCTGAACCAGAACTAAACCAAGACCAGAACTTAGTCTGAACCAGCCCTGAACCAGAACTAAACCAAGACTAGACCAGAACTAAGTCTGAACCAGCCCTGAACCAGAACTAAACCAAGACCAGAACTTAGTCTGAACCAAGAGGAACTGACACGAGGCCAGTGTCAGGTCTGAACCAGAACTAAACCAAGACTAGACCAGAACTAAGTCTGAACCAAGACTAGACCAGAACTAAGTCTGAACCAAGACTAGACCAGAACTAAGTCTGAACCAAGACTAGACCAGAACTAAGTCTGAACCAGCCCTGAACCAGAACTAAACCAAGACCAGAACTTAGTCTGAACCAAGAGGAACTGACATGAGGCCAGTGTCAGGTCTGAACCAGAACTAAACCAAGACTAAAAAGGGACCAGCCCAGGTCTAATGTATCATCAGAATGACGTCTACAAACAACAAATGCATCTGTGTTTGGAACGGGCCGGATCAGATCTGTGGAGGGCCACTTCTGCCCCGGGCCTTAAGTTGAATAGACCTTTTAAAGCCATAAATGTTCCCCTGAAACGACGACGACGAGTGTGTTTCCTACAGCTCCTGAAGGCAGCACCACAACAGTGTAATAACAGTGTAATAAGCCTGTAATAACAGTGTAATAACAGTGTAATAACAGTGTATTAACAGTGTATTAACAGCAATAGGACTGAGGCATCGTGGGAAACGGAGTCCAAACCAGACTGTTCCTTTTTACACTCGAATCACACACTTTACTGATCGATCCACGTGATTATTGATCCACATCACTGATCCATGTGATTGATCTACGTGACTGATCGATGTGATTGATCGACGTTATTGATCCACATTCATGTAAAAAACACTTTAGATTCACGTTTGTTTTGCACTTTTTTGGTGAAAAGTCTTTGTTTTACATAATTAAAGACGTGATCAGATCTGTCCATAGTTTATTGATTATAAGGATGTAATTGATTGATTTCTAATTCTGTACAAACTTAAATGATTTGTGATTTGTGTAGCTTTAGAGGAAAGTTCCAGTGCTTTTGTGTGATTTTTAAGTTTCCGTTCACGCTTCGGCTCATTGATCGATTCTTGATTGTTTTATTGATCGTTGCCATGGTGACGTGTGCATGTGGCTCCGCCTTAAACACTTTGTGATTCTCAATAAACGTCACGAAAACTTCTCTTTGTGAAAGTTCTTTTTTACAGTCGCACTTTAAACATGAAAACTCAGATTCTGATTCAGCGGCCGCTTCACAGACCTGACTCGTAACGGACGCAGCTTCAGGAGGTAAAGAGACGAGAGAGAGAGAGAGAGAGAGAGACGAAGAGAGAGAGATGAAGACAGACGGAGAGAGACAAACGTGCAGCCGCTTCACAGACCTGACTCGTAACGGACGCAGCTTCAGGAGACGGAGAGATGGAGGGAGACAGAGAGAGAGAGGGAGACGAAGAGACGAGAGAGAGAGAGACAAACGTGCAGCCGCTTCACAGACCTGACTCGTAACGGACGCAGCTTCAGGAGACGAAGAGATGGAGGGAGACAGAGAGAGAGAGAGACGGAGAGAGAGAGAGACAAACGTGCAGCCGCTTCACAGACCTGACTCGTAACGGACGCAGCTTCAGGAGGTGAAGAGAGAGAGAGAGAGAGACAAACGTGCAGCCGCTTCACAGACCTGACTCGTAACGGACGCAGCTTCAAGAGGAACGTGCAGCCGCTTCACAGACCTGACTCGTAACGGACGCAGCTTCAGGAGACGGAGAGATGAGAGAGTCGAAGACAGACGAAGAGAGAGAGAGAGAGACTGAGAGAGAGAGAGACGAAGAGAGAGAGAGAGACAGAGAGAGACGGAGAGAGAGAGAGAGAGAGAGACAAACGTGCAGCCGCTTCACAGACCTGACTCGTAACGGACGCAGCTTCAGGAGACGGAGAGATGAGAGAGTCGAAGACAGACGAAGAGAGAGAGAGAGAGAGAGAGACGAGAGAGAGAGAGACAAAGACAGACGGAGAGAGAGACGAAGACAGACGAAGAGATGAGAGAGAGAGACAGAGAGAGAGAGAGAGAGAGAGAGAGACGAAGACAGAGAGAGAGAGAGAGAGAGAGAGAGAGATGAAGACAGACGGAGAGAGAGAGAGATGAAGACAGACGGAGAGAGAGAGAGAGAGATGAAGACAGACGGAGAGAGAGAGAGATGAAGACAGACGGAGAGAGAGAGAGAGAGATGAAGACAGACGGAGAGAGAGAGAGATGAAGACAGACGGAGAGAGAGAGAGAGAGATGAAGACAGACGGAGAGAGAGAGAGATGAAGACAGACGGAGAGAGAGAGAGATGAAGACAGACGGAGAGAGAGAGAGAGAGATGAAGACAGACGGAGAGAGAGAGAGATGAAGACAGACGGAGAGAGAGAGAGATGAAGACAGACGGAGAGAGAGAGAGGACCCTGTAAATAATAAAAGACAAATGTGAATGCAGTTTCTTCGTTAAAGTTTCATGTCGATTAAACTGAGTGTCTGACATTCTCTCTTTTCTCTCTTCTTTCGCTCTTTGTCTCTTTCCTCTCTTCTTTCGCTCTTTGTCTCTTTCCTCTCTTCTTTCGCTCTTTGTCTCTTTTCTCTCTTCTTTCACTCTTTGTCTCTTTTCTCTCTTCTTTCGCTCTTTGTCTCTTTCCTCTCTTCTTTCGCTCTTTGTCTCTTTTCTCTCTTCTTTCGCTCTTTGTCTCTTTCCTCTCTTCTTTCACTCTTTGTCTCTTTTCTCTCTTCTTTCGCTCTTGTCTCTTTCCTCTCTTCTTTCGCTCTTTGTCTCTTTCCTCTCTTCTTTCGCTCTTTGTCTCTTTTCTCTCTTCTTTCGCTCTTTGTCTCTTTCTCTCTTCTTTCGCTCTTTGTCTCTTTTCTCTCTTCTTTCACTCTTTGTCTCTTTTCTCTCTTCTTTCGCTCTTTGTCTCTTTTCTCTCTTCTTTCGCTCTTTGTCTCTTTCCTCTCTTCTTTCGCTCTTTGTCTCTTTCCTCTCTTCTTTCACTCTTTGTCTCTTTCCTCTCTTCTTTCGCTCTTTGTCTCTTTCCTCTCTTCTTTCGCTCTTTGTCTCTTTTCTCTCTTCTTTCGCTCTTTGTCTCTTTTCTCTCTTCTTTCACTCTTTGTCTCTTTCCTCTCTTCTTTCGCTCTTTGTCTCTTTTCTCTCTTCTTTCGCTCTTTGTCTCTTTCCTCTCTTCTTTCGCTCTTTGTCTCTTTTCTCTCTTCTTTCACTCTTTGTCTCTTTTCTCTCTTCTTTCACTCTTTGTCTCTTTTCTCTCTTCTTTCGCTCTTTGTCTCTTTCTCTCTTCTTTCGCTCTTTGTCTCTTTCCTCTCTTCTTTCACTCTTTGTCTCTTTTCTCTCTTCTTTCGCTCTTTGTCTCTTTCCTCTCTTCTTTCACTCTTTGTCTCTTTTCTCTCTTCTTTCACTCTTTGTCTCTTTCCTCTCTTCTTTCGCTCTTTGTCTCTTTCCTCTCTTCTTTCGCTCTTTGTCTCTTTCCTCTCTTCTTTCGCTCTTTGTCTCTTTTCTCTCTTCTTTCGCTCTTTGTCTCTTTTCTCTCTTCTTTCGCTCTTTGTCTCTTTTCTCTCTTCTTTCGCTCTTTGTCTCTTTTCTCTCTTCTTTCGCTCTTTGTCTCTTTCTCTCTTCTTTCGCTCTTTGTCTCTTTTCTCTCTTCTTTCGCTCTTTGTCTCTTTTCTCTCTTCTTTCGCTCTTTGTCTTTTCTCTTCTTCCTCTTTGTCTCTTTCCTCTCTTCTTTCACTCTTTGTCTCTTTCCTCTCTTCTTTCACTCTTTGTCTCTTTCCTCTCTTCTTTCACTCTTTGTCTCTTTTCTCTCTTCTTTCGCTCTTTGTCTCTTTTCTCTCTTCTTTCGCTCTTTGTCTCTTTTCTCTCTTCTTTCGCTCTGTCTCTTTTCTCTCTTCTTTCGCTCTTTGTCTCTTTCCTCTTCTTTCGCTCTTTGTCTCTTTTCTCTCTTCTTTCGCTCTTTGTCTCTTTTCTCTCTTCTTTCACTCTTTGTCTCTTTTCTCTCTTCTTTCGCTCTTTGTCTCTTTTCTCTCTTCTTTCGCTCTTTGTCTCTTTTCTCTCTTCTTTCACTCTTTGTCTCTTTCCTCTCTTCTTTCGCTCTTTGTCTCTTTCCTCTCTTCTTTCACTCTTTGTCTCTTTTCTCTCTTCTTTCGCTCTTTGTCTCTTTTCTCTCTTCTTTCACTCTTTGTCTCTTTTCTCTCTTCTTTCACTCTTTGTCTCTTTTCTCTCTTCTTTCACTCTTTGTCTCTTTTCTCTCTTCTTTCGCTCTTTGTCTCTTTCCTCTCTTCTTTCACTCTTTGTCTCTTTTCTCTCTTCTTTCGCTCTGTCTCTTTCCTCTCTTCTTTCGCTCTTTGTCTCTTTTCTCTCTTCTTTCGCTCTTTGTCTCTTTTCTCTCTTCTTTCACTCTTTGTCTCTTTTCTCTCTTCTTTCGCTCTTTGTCTCTTTTCTCTCTTCTTTCGCTCTTTGTCTCTTTTCTCTCTTCTTTCACTCTTTGTCTCTTTCCTCTCTTCTTTCACTCTTTGTCTCTTTCCTCTCTTCTTTCGCTCTTTGTCTCTTTTCTCTCTTCTTTCGCTCTTTGTCTCTTTTCTCTCTTCTTTCGCTCTTTGTCTCTTTCCTCTCTTCTTTCGCTCTTTGTCTCTTTCCTCTCTTCTTTCGCTCTTTGTCTCTTTTCTCTCTTCTTTCACTCTTTGTCTCTTTTCTCTCTTCTTTCGCTCTTTGTCTCTTTTCTCTCTTCTTTCGCTCTTTGTCTCTTTCCTCTCTTCTTTCGCTCTTTGTCTCTTTCCTCTCTTCTTTCGCTCTTTGTCTCTTTTCTCTCTTCTTTCACTCTTTGTCTCTTTTCTCTCTTCTTTCGCTCTTTGTCTCTTTTCTCTCTTCTTTCGCTCTTTGTCTCTTTCCTCTCTTCTTTCGCTCTTTGTCTCTTTCCTCTCTTCTTTCACTCTTTGTCTCTTTTCTCTCTTCTTTCGCTCTTTGTCTCTTTTCTCTCTTCTTTCGCTCTTTGTCTCTTTTCTCTCTTCTTTCGCTCTTTGTCTCTTTCCTCTCTTCTTTCACTCTTTGTCTCTTTTCTCTCTTCTTTCGCTCTTTGTCTCTTTCCTCTCTTCTTTCGCTCTTTGTCTCTTTCCTCTCTTCTTTCGCTCTTTGTCTCTTTCCTCTCTTCTTTCGCTCTTTGTCTCTTTCCTCTCTTCTTTCACTCTTTGTCTCTTTCCTCTCTTCTTTCGCTCTTTGTCTCTTTCCTCTCTTCTTTCACTCTTTGTCTCTTTCCTCTCTTCTTTCGCTCTTTGTCTCTTTTCTCTCTTCTTTCGCTCTTTGTCTCTTTTCTCTCTTCTTTCGCTCTTTGTCTCTTTCCTCTCTTCTTTCGCTCTTTGTCTCTTTTCTCTCTTCTTTCGCTCTTTGTCTCTTTTCTCTCTTCTTTCGCTCTTTGTCTCTTTTCTCTCTTCTTTCACTCTTTGTCTCTTTCCTCTCTTCTTTCGCTCTTTGTCTCTTTCCTCTCTTCTTTCACTCTTTGTCTCTTTCCTCTCTTCTTTCGCTCTTTGTCTCTTTTCTCTCTTCTTTCACTCTTTGTCTCTTTCCTCTCTTCTTTCGCTCTTTGTCTCTTTTCTCTCTTCTTTCACTCTTTGTCTCTTTCCTCTCTTCTTTCGCTCTTTGTCTCTTTCCTCTCTTCTTTCGCTCTTTGTCTCTTTCCTCTCTTCTTTCACTCTTTGTCTCTTTTCTCTTCTTTCGCTCTTTGTCTCTTTCCTCTCTTCTTTCACTCTTTGTCTCTTTCCTCTCTTCTTTCGCTCTTTGTCTCTTTTCTCTCTTCTTTCGCTCTTTGTCTCTTTCCTCTCTTCTTTCGCTCTTTGTCTCTTTTCTCTCTTCTTTCGCTCTTTGTCTCTTTCCTCTCTTCTTTCGCTCTTTGTCTCTTTCCTCTCTTCTTTCACTCTTTGTCTCTTTCCTCTCTTCTTTCGCTCTTTGTCTCTTTTCTCTCTTCTTTCACTCTTTGTCTCTTTCCTCTCTTCTTTCACTCTTTGTCTCTTTCCTCTCTTCTTTCACTCTTTGTCTCTTTCCTCTCTTCTTTCGCTCTTTGTCTCTTTTCTCTCTTCTTTCGCTCTTTGTCTCTTTTCTCTCTTCTTTCGCTCTTTGTCTCTTTCCTCTCTTCTTTCGCTCTTTGTCTCTTTCTCTCTTCTTTCGCTCTTTGTCTCTTTTCTCTCTTCTTTCGCTCTTTGTCTCTTTTCTCTCTTCTTTCACTCTTTGTCTCTTTTCTCTCTTCTTTCGCTCTTTGTCTCTTTTCTCTCTTCTTTCGCTCTTTGTCTCTTTTCTCTCTTCTTTCGCTCTTTGTCTCTTTTCTCTCTTCTTTCGCTCTTTGTCTCTTTTCTCTCTTCTTTCGCTCTTTGTCTCTTTTCTCTCTTCTTTCACTCTTTGTCTCTTTTCTCTCTTCTTTCGCTCTTTGTCTCTTTTCTCTCTTCTTTCACTCTTTGTCTCTTTTCTCTCTTCTTTCACTCTTTGTCTCTTTTCTCTCTTCTTTCGCTCTTTGTCTCTTTCCTCTCTTCTTTCACTCTTTGTCTCTTTTCTCTCTTCTTTCGCTCTTTGTCTCTTTTCTCTCTTCTTTCGCTCTTTGTCTCTTTCCTCTCTTCTTTCGCTCTTTGTCTCTTTTCTCTCTTCTTTCGCTCTTTGTCTCTTTCCTCTCTTCTTTCGCTCTTTGTCTCTTTCCTCTCTTCTTTCGCTCTTTGTCTCTTTCCTCTCTTCTTTCGCTCTTTGTCTCT
Organism: Mugilogobius chulae; assembly: GCA_038363315.1. Taxonomy (NCBI): domain Eukaryota; kingdom Metazoa; phylum Chordata; class Actinopteri; order Gobiiformes; family Gobiidae; genus Mugilogobius; species Mugilogobius chulae. The sequence continues at coordinate 22,447,468 of CM076397.1, read as the reverse complement.
TTTCTCTCTTCTTTCGCTCTTTGTCTCTTTCCTCTCTTCTTTCGCTCTTTGTCTCTTTTCTCTCTTCTTTCGCTCTTTGTCTCTTTTCTCTCTTCTTTCGCTCTTTGTCTCTTTCCTCTCTTCTTTCGCTCTTTGTCTCTTTTCTCTCTTCTTTCGCTCTTTGTCTCTTTTCTCTCTTCTTTCGCTCTTTGTCTCTTTTCTCTCTTCTTTCGCTCTTTGTCTCTTTTCTCTCTTCTTTCACTCTTTGTCTCTTTTCTCTCTTCTTTCGCTCTTTGTCTCTTTTCTCTCTTCTTTCGCTCTTTGTCTCTTTTCTCTCTTCTTTCGCTCTTTGTCTCTTTCCTCTCTTCTTTCGCTCTTGTCTCTTTTCTCTTTCTTTCGCTCTTTGTCTCTTTTCTCTCTTCTTTCGCTCTTTGTCTCTTTTCTCTCTTCTTTCGCTCTTTGTCTCTTTTCTCTCTTCTTTCGCTCTTTGTCTCTTTTCTCTCTTCTTTCGCTCTTTGTCTCTTTTCTCTCTTCTTTCGCTCTTTGTCTCTTTCTCTCTTCTTTCGCTCTTTGTCTCTTTCTCTCTTCTTTCGCTCTTTGTCTCTTTTCTCTCTTCTTTCGCTCTTGTCTCTTTCCTCTCTTCTTTCGCTCTTTGTCTCTTTCCTCTCTTCTTTCGCTCTTTGTCTCTTTCTCTCTTCTTTCGCTCTTTGTCTCTTTTCTCTCTTCTTTCGCTCTTTGTCTCTTTTCTCTCTTCTTTCGCTCTTTGTCTCTTTTCTCTCTTCTTTCGCTCTTTGTCTCTTTTCTCTCTTCTTTCGCTCTTTGTCTCTTTCCTCTCTTCTTTCGCTCTTTGTCTCTTTTCTCTCTTCTTTCGCTCTTTGTCTCTTTTCTCTCTTCTTTCGCTCTTTGTCTCTTTTCTCTCTTCTTTCGCTCTTGCTCTTTCTCTTCTTTCGCTCTTTGTCTCTTTCCTCTCTTCTTTCGCTCTTTGTCTCTTTTCTCTCTTCTTTCGCTCTTTGTCTCTTTTCTCTCTTCTTTCGCTCTTTGTCTCTTTCCTCTCTTCTTTCGCTCTTTGTCTCTTTTCTCTCTTCTTTCGCTCTTTGTCTCTTTCCTCTCTTCTTTCGCTCTTTGTCTCTTTCCTCTCTTCTTTCGCTCTTTGTCTCTTTCCTCTCTTCTTTCGCTCTTTGTCTCTTTTCTCTCTTCTTTCGCTCTTTGTCTCTTTTCTCTCTCTTTCGCTCTTTGTCTCTTTCTCTCTTCTTTCGCTCTTTGTCTCTTTTCTCTCTTCTTTCGCTCTTTGTCTCTTTCCTCTCTTCTTTCGCTCTTTGTCTCTTTTCTCTCTTCTTTCGCTCTTTGTCTCTTTTCTCTCTTCTTTCGCTCTTGTCTCTTTTCTCTCTTCTTTCGCTCTTTGTCTCTTTTCTCTCTTCTTTCGCTCTTTGTCTCTTTCCTCTCTTCTTTCGCTCTTTGTCTCTTTTCTCTCTTCTTTCGCTCTTTGTCTCTTTCCTCTCTTCTTTCGCTCTTTGTCTCTTTCCTCTCTTCTTTCACTCTTTGTCTCTTTTCTCTCTTCTTTCGCTCTTTGTCTCTTTCCTCTCTTCTTTCGCTCTTTGTCTCTTTTCTCTTTCTTTCGCTCTTTGTCTCTTTTCTCTCTTCTTTCGCTCTTTGTCTCTTTTCTCTCTTCTTTCGCTCTTTGTCTCTTTTCTCTCTTCTTTCGCTCTTTGTCTCTTTCCTCTCTTCTTTCGCTCTTTGTCTCTTTTCTCTCTTCTTTCGCTCTTTGTCTCTTTTCTCTCTTCTTTCGCTCTTGTCTCTTTTCTCTCTTCTTTCGCTCTTTGTCTCTTTTCTCTCTTCTTTCGCTCTTTGTCTCTTTCCTCTCTTCTTTCGCTCTTTGTCTCTTTTCTCTCTTCTTTCGCTCTTTGTCTCTTTTCTCTCTTCTTTCGCTCTTTGTCTCTTTCCTCTCTTCTTTCGCTCTTTGTCTCTTTTCTCTCTTCTTTCGCTCTTTGTCTCTTTCCTCTCTTCTTTCGCTCTTTGTCTCTTTCCTCTCTTCTTTCGCTCTTTGTCTCTTTCCTCTCTTCTTTCGCTCTTTGTCTCTTTTCTCTCTTCTTTCGCTCTTTGTCTCTTTTCTCTCTTCTTTCGCTCTTTGTCTCTTTTCTCTCTTCTTTCGCTCTTTGTCTCTTTTCTCTCTTCTTTCGCTCTTTGTCTCTTTCCTCTCTTCTTTCGCTCTTTGTCTCTTTTCTCTCTTCTTTCGCTCTTTGTCTCTTTTCTCTCTTCTTTCGCTCTTTGTCTCTTTTCTCTCTTCTTTCGCTCTTTGTCTCTTTTCTCTCTTCTTTCGCTCTTTGTCTCTTTCCTCTCTTCTTTCGCTCTTTGTCTCTTTTCTCTCTTCTTTCGCTCTTTGTCTCTTTCCTCTCTTCTTTCGCTCTTTGTCTCTTTCCTCTCTTCTTTCACTCTTTGTCTCTTTTCTCTCTTCTTTCGCTCTTTGTCTCTTTCCTCTCTTCTTTCGCTCTTTGTCTCTTTCCTCTCTTCTTTCGCTCTTGTCTCTTTTCTCTCACACCTGTTTCTTTACATTCATGAAACAGGTGAGTTATAGTTTTATCTTTGACTTGATAAACGGTTCATATGTTCCCACACATGTCTGATTATTACTGATGCAGTGTAAGATGGGTCCATTTTAGGAACATTTAGAGTTATTGATCTCATTTGATTGGCTCTGTCATTTCTGGAGTTATTTTCATTTTCATGAGTAGCTATTATCAGTTTGTTAGTGGGAATTCAAATTTAAGGTTAAGGTTAAGGTATACTTTATTGTCCCCATAGGGAAACTTGTCCTCTGCATTTGACCCTGGATCCTTCAAAGCCTCTGGAGCATCTCCTCAGGAGCAGTGATCACCACAGTGCAGCGCTCAGGGACCCATCTCCAGATGTTCTTGCTAGGCTTGGTCAGGACTACTGTAGCTGGAGATATTACCCTAACATGCATGTTATTGGTTGGTGGGGGAAACCGGAGTGCCCGGAGGAAACCCACCCAGACACAGGGAGAAACATGCAAACTCCACACAGAAAGGCCCGGCCCGTGCGGGACTCGAACCCACAACCTTCTTGCTGTGAGGCAAGAGCGCTAACCACTCTGCCACCGTGCTGATATTTATAAAAGCATCATTAGTGATTCATTACCAAATCTGGTACAAATAGAATTGTTTTTTGGTAAGTATAACCACTTATTTTTTCTTCCATCCTTATTTCCACACTTCTACGTTTCCTTCCTCGTTTCCTTCCTTCCTTCCTCGTTTCCTTCTTCCTCGTTTCCTCCTTCCTCGTTTCCTTCCTTCCTTCCTCGTTTCCTTCTTCCTCGTTTCCTCCTTCCTCGTTTCCTCACTTCCTCTTTCCTCTCCTCCGTGCTGCGGCGCATGCGCAGAGCTCTGAGCTGAACTGCACTCATTTCAGCCGTTTGTAGACGCTGTGCGCATGCGCCAGTGCCTCTCGCGGAGCATCTCTGTGACAAAGGGACCGTGCGCGCGCCGCTCGTGCCCGCGCCCAGACAAACCGTTTTTACCGGAGAATCTGAAGAATCCGGACGCTCCGCGGTGTTTAGGAGCGCGTGCGCGGCTCACGGTCACGTACAGGTGACGCACGCACTGCGGGGCGCGCGACTGACGTGCCGCCGGTGTGTACGCGCGTGCGCGAGGCTTTAACCGGAGCAGAACCGGAGAAAGAGCGGAGCGGGACCGGAGCAGGAGGAGGCCGCGGACATGAGCTGCAACTGGGGCACCGAGCTGTGGGTGAGTCCGCGCGTGGACGTGTACGTGTGTCTGCGTGTACGCGTGAGCGAGGACCGGCGGGCCTCGTGCGCCTCTGCCATGGCAACAGCCGCGTGACCACCGCCTCCAGAACCGCGCTTTTACACCCGGACAGCGGGACAGACCGGGACAGACCGGGACAGAGCGGACAGACTGGAGATGAACCCGGGCCAGACTGACGAGGCCAGACCGTGTGCGTGTGTGTGTGTAAATGTGACAGTGTGCTGTGTGTAATGTGACAGTGTGTGTGTAAATGTGTGTGTGACTGATGTGAGGAGGATTCCACCTGCAGCGGCCCGTCTGCGCATGCGCCGCTCTGTCTGGACTCATGTCAGGTTTAAACATGTTTATGACACGTTTATAATGAATCACTGACGGGACTACAAACATGTCTGCCCTCTCTCCTGACCTGCTGACCTGTGACCTGTGACCCTCAGGACCAGTCGAGTCTCTGGAGAAACACACGTCCTGGGAATCGACTTTTTAGAAAAATACACCAAGTTTCTGAAAGAACGAGCCGAGATCGAGCAGAACTACGCCAAACAGATCAGGTACTGGACCTGGACCTGGACTAGACCTAGACCTGAGACCTGACCTGGACCTGACTAGACCTGGACCTGGACTAGACCTGGACCTGATAGACCTGGACCTGAGACCCAGGCCTAGACCTGATAGATCGAGCAGAACTACGCCAAACAGATCAGGTACTGGACCTGGACCTGGACCTGGACTAGGACCTGGACCTGGACCTGAGACCTAGACCGGACTGAAACAGGACCAAGTGTTTAATCGGTGAATATATTCTGTTTGTTCCAGGAGTTTGTCGAAGAAGTATCAGCCCAAACGAAGCCGAGAAGATGAAACCAGGTCTGAGACACAAAATGAGTTTTATAAAGTCTGAGAATCTGACTCTCTCTCCTCTTTATCTCTCTCTCTCTTTCTCTCTCTCCTCTTTTATCTCTCTCTCTTCTCTCTCTCTTTATCTCTCTCTCCTCTTTATCTCTCTCTCCTCTTTATCTCTCTCTCTGTTTCCCTCTCCCCTTCCCTCTCTTTCTCTCTCTCTCTCCTCACTCTTCTCTCTGTCCTTCCTCTCTCTCTCCCTTCTCTCTCTCTCCTATACTCCCCCTCTCCCTCCTTCCTCCCTCTCTCCTCTCTTTCTCCCCCTCTCTCCTCTCTCGCTCCCTCTCTCTCTCCTTCCCTCTCTTTCTCTCACCCACTCTCTCTCTCCTTTACTCCTCTCTCTCTCCCTCTCTCTCTCTCTTCTCCTTTCTCCTCTCACCCCCTTCCTCTCCTCCCCCTTTCTTCTCCTCTCTCTCTCCCCCTCTCTTTCTCCTTTCTTCCTCTCCTCCCTCTCTCTCTCTCTCTCCCCCTTCTCCCTCTCTCTCCTTTACTCTCTCTCTCCTCTCTCTCCCTTTCTCTCCCCCCCTCTCTCCCCTCTCATCTCCCCCTCTCTCCTTTACTCTCTCTCTCTCCCTCTCTCTCCCCTCCTCTCTCCCCCTCTCTCCTTTACTCTCTCTCCCCTCTCTCCCCCTGCTCTCCCTCTCTTCTCCTTCTTCTCTCCCCCCCTCCCCCCCCCCCCCCCCCCCTCCCTCAGATACTCGTGTTTGTGTGCGTGGCGTTTCTGTTCTCCTGCTCCGTCATCTGGAGGTTTGGCGTTCGCAAAGAGAAGAACTGTCA